>JNEM01016614.1:0-28769 GCA_000697335.1 Conidiobolus incongruus B7586
TAATTAATATTATTAATATTATTAATATTATTAATATTTTTTATATAATATAAATAAACAATTAAGTGATAATAAATCTAATTAATCTAAATATTATGATATATATAAATATATAATATTAATTATTAGTATGGAAATTAAAAAATAGCAAATTTTTTAATTTCTGATCTTTCAAACATATTATATATTTTTAAAGATTTTTTATATATAAAATATATAGGAAAATAAATAATTTCATACTATATATATATATAAAATCAATTTTAATTATTTTTTTATTAAAATATTTTGATTTTAAAATTTATACTTAAATTTAATTATACTTAAATTAGATAGTGATTATTAGAAGGCTTTTATTTTTGTATTTTTAAAATTTAACTATAAACCCTTTAAAGTCATTTAAAACTTGAAAATAGTTTATAAAGATGATGTTTTATTTAAAACTACTATATATCATTAGATTTGTGATTTTAAAGCTAGAAAGGACCATTATTTAAAATTTGTTAAAATCTAAAAGATTAATTTTTACTATTATTTTTTTATTTTTGTTAAAGAATTATCAAAGTAATTTAATATTAATTATATAAGCATATTATATGTACTTAAATTTAAATTTAGTTTAATTAATAAAAATAAAAAATAAATATCTTATAATCTAACAAAAACCAAAAAGAAAATTAAAATAGCTATAGCTATACTAAATTTATTAAAATATAATTAAAAACAAAAGTTTTTATAATAAATACTTATAATTAATAAACTTTAAATTTCTTTATATAATTTTTTACTTAAAAATAAAACAAGATATTAAATTAATTTAAATTAATCTTCTTTTTAAATTTTAATAAATAAATATTTTAAATATAAAAAAATATTAATTATTATAATAAATTATAATAGTATATAATTTTCTTATTTAATATCTCAAAGAAAATTAATTAATAGTAAATTATATATTATTTTTTTAAATAAAACAATTTTTAAATAGTATTTTTAATATAAATTAAAGATATTTATTATATTGTATAATAATTACAAAATATATAAAGTTAAAGCTATAAAAGATTTTATAAATAAAAAAACTAAAGAGAGTTACCATATTAAGTATATTTACTTGATTATAACTTATGTGATTATAATTGTTTTAGACAATTAAAAAACAACATATAAGAAAAAAAAATTCCTGTAAACAAATTAAATTAGTTTGTCAAATATTAAATTTCAGTCTTTAATAAAAAGAACTGTTTTTTAGGTATTAGAAGCTTACCAAAAGTATAGAAAAGAGTTATAATAATAAAAGAGGCCATTAATTTTATTTTATTTATTAATTTTTATATGTTATTTATCAATTTATTTATTTGATTTTAATTTTAAAATTATGCTATTACTTAATTTCTGCACTAATATTATAAGGAATATTAATAATAATTCACAGTTCTTAAATTCAATGAATCTTATCATTAAGTAATTATTAAAAGATTTCATGATATTATATTATTCAAATTGGATTCTGGATAACATATAAAATAGTTTTATATAGTTTGTTGCTAAAAATAAATGATGTATATTGAAATTATTAAATAAATGTAATAAAAACTTGAAAAATAAATATTATTAAATATTTGAAAGTGAGAATATATAATTGAAGAAAGATAATTACTTATATATAGTTTAAATAATAAAATTATTAAATATTAGTCTATTGGATATATTATTAATTTATTACATATTAGTTATCATTATAAAAAGAATTTATCTCTTTCGATTGTGGAAAATAGATTGATCCCTAGATTTAAAAGTCAATATAATCATCACATTATTATTAGGACTATGCAATAATACCTTTTATATGAATTCATAGCTTTATCAAATAGAGATCGGGGTTTTGGCGTATCTAAAAAAATTAAATCTTAATGAAATTATAAATTGATAAAAATAATTGTATTTACATCCTCTTCCGTTTGGAAGTTTAGGAATTCCTTGCAAAATCTGTGTTGGCTTAACAATTTTATTCTCCCTCTTAATTTTTAATTGTTTGATTAATTCCTCTTCCTTTTTACGTTCTTGTAATTTTAATTCCTATTAAAATTTAATTAATAATTATATTAATGTAGTATAAAATAATTACCAGATAAGATTTTCTAAATGTTTTATACTTTTTTAAAGCTTTTTCATAATCTTCAGGGAATTGCTTTTTTAAATGTCTTTCCCATAATTCTAATTTTTTAAAAAATTTATAATCTAATTAATTTGTATTGTATAAAATATTGGTTACCATCTGTATGCATTAGTAATCTCTATATAAAATCATCATCTTAATCAATTTTATTGTAATATATTTTGTATAACTTACTTTATTCTTACTCTCCAATCTGAATAATTTTCTAGGTTCTAAGTTAACTAATATAGGTTTTAGCATATGATACGGATAATAACCTATATAATCTAAATCTAATATAATAAAATTATTTAGTTGTTAATAAAATGAAATATGAATTATAGTTACCTGCTCTTTTCCTCAACAAGTTCAAACACATCATCTCCAAAGAGTAAACTCCACCAGGTTGAAATTCTTTTTCCAAATCCATCATTGATAACTCAATAAAAGTGTTATTAATATTAAGTGGAAAAATATATTAAAAAATAAAATAAAATAAAATAAAACTGATTTAATATAAAAATATTTTTCAAAAAGCGAGTCACAAAAAATTTTATATTAAGATTTAACAGGTTGGAATTAAAAGATTATGGGTAAATAATGTGGTTATTTAAACCGTTTAGAATATAGAATATTATGGGATTAATTAGATCTAGTTAACGAATTTAATATTTTTGACATATGTTTAATTTAATTTTGAAATAATTAATAATAATGATGTAATTATAATGAAAGATGTATTTTGTGAAGTGTACAATTTTGAATCATTTTAATAAAGATAATAAATTAAAATTGGAATTAAATATTAGGTCTAGTTATTATATTTAGTAAAGCACTTAATATAGTTTATTAAATACTAGAAATAATTTAAAATTTGTTAATGAGATAATTATAATAAATGGTATAACAAATTGAATGATTCCAATTTGATTAAATATTAAATTTTACAAATCAATAATAAAGCAAGAGCATTGAGGATGATAAGGTATCTATAATATCCTTCAATATTACAACAATTATCCTAAGCTATTATCATTCTATTCAATAATATGAAATATATTATAAACAATTGGATAATTCTTATTAAATA
This sequence comes from Conidiobolus incongruus B7586, assembly GCA_000697335.1. Classification (NCBI taxonomy): domain Eukaryota; kingdom Fungi; phylum Entomophthoromycota; class Entomophthoromycetes; order Entomophthorales; family Conidiobolaceae; genus Conidiobolus; species Conidiobolus incongruus. The sequence goes on from JNEM01016614.1 coordinate 3,249, forward strand.
ATTATAAATTACTATTGTTTTCAAATTTTGTGGATACTAATAAACAAGTAATCAATTTATTATGATTTGAAAAAAATAACCAATTTAAAATATCATCAAATTAAAAAAATAATTTTATAATAATATATTTTTTAAAACAAAATTATAAAATGTGAATTTATTTAATAATATTTTATTAATAAATAAAACTTTTTATAATTAATTATATTTGAAATAAATTATTTTTTAATATTGATTTAATAAAAATAAATATTAATTTAATTAAAAATCATTAAGTAGCGTTTGAGTTTTCGTAATTATTAAACTTTTCAATTAGTGAATCGTGTAATGAAGCTTCCTCCGACGTAGTTTCCTGTGTAAGATTGTCGTTGATGTTGGTATTTTCAATTTGTGGGGCTTGAGTTGACGGTAGAACTAGTGTCGGTGAGTCAGCACTTGTGAGTTCGTGAGTGATTTGAACTGCGGATTGTTCAATAACTGCTGTTTCTAGTGAGGGTTGAGATGCACCAGTATGTTCTTTAATGAATTGCTCTACGGTGAGTAATGGGGACGATTCATGCAGATTGGGGTCGTTGTTGCTATTGGGTTGAATAATTGTAGATGATTGATTGTTGGTTTCTTGGCCATGGCTAGCGCGAGAGATATTAAGTGGTTGGACAGTAGAAGCAGACTCATTACTAGGCTGTTGATTGGGTGTAGATTGTCCATCCTTATTAGATTGACCTTTATGAGTCGATGAAACAATAGATGTAACATCTAAATCAAATCATTTAATAACAATGAATTCATATAAAACGTTAAACTAAATATTACCTTCTTCAATTTCCACATGTTTTAAAATCTTAAACTTAATAAAATTATACAATAGATCATAAATTTCGGTGCTAGGATCGGCAAATAATGGTACATAACGGATTAGATTTATCTTGTATACCGTATCCTTGAGTCCAATATTGAAGAAATAGTAAAACCTTATGGAAATTTCTAAAATTTTTAAATGGTCCTTTTGCACGAGGTAGTAGCTGAGTTTTTTGGAGACTACATCCTTTTGGAATAGGAGGCATCCAATGCGTTCCACCCAACTACTGGCTACGGAATTGGTTTGGGGTGCTTTGTCTGGTGAGACGCTAATTAAAAGTTTACCAACATTATAATAGAGCATAAATTCCAAATGTTTCATTGTATTTTTATCCAAGTTGGAATAGCGCAATAGTAGATACAGGTAATGGAACTTAATTTCATAAGGTTCATATTCCTTATTGTTGAAATTTCCTCTAAAATTATATTAATAATATTTAATTAATATAAATTATTATTGAATTACAGATAATCTATATCCTTTAAATTTAATTTCATTTCATTCTTTAAAATATGGTAATATTGTTTGTGCCTTCTGGGTAATTTTTCACAAGATTTAAAACATTCTTTAAGTTGATTCTTGTTATTATTAATATTATCACCTATTAAATATATTTTAATTATAAAATACATATTGAACAAATATTAAATATTTACCATCTTTGGATGCATTCATCAAATCCAAACACATATCACTAAATAAGGCCAGAATACCAGTCAACTGAATATCATAATTTCTATGAAATAAGAAATTTGTAAAGAACATAAAATCTCTAAATATTGGGAATTTTAATTCATTCACCAAAATTTCTTGAATTTTAGCAATGATTAAATCGATAACGAAACCGTAATCTTTACATTTGGGGCGTACCAATTCCATATAGTCTTCCTTGACTAATTTTCAAAGTGAGTAGATTGAATTAATGGAAATTCCAGAGTAGTTACTTTGAACATTTTCGAAATAGAACTGGATTTTGGGCTTGAGAATGTGGATTTGGTCCTTCTGGGACTTTTGTAAAAACTCAGTATTCTGTCTGAGTAGTTGAATGATATCGGGACTTCGATTTATTCTAAAGTTTAAGCTGGGCTTGGGGAATTCGAACTGCGTTAGGATGTGAGTATTCCAGTCCGTATCGAAGATGTCCCTAAAGCTCTTGACTTTGATGGTTTGCTGAGAGACTGTGGGCTTGATAATAGGGTTGGGCTGTGGCTGACTTGGTGGCGAATGTGTAATGTCGATGACTTCAGGTGTTTGGGGCGGGGGTACCGTTTGTGGTCGGAATTGAACTGGTTTCAGTGGTCTTGATTGAGGTTGCGACATGGTTCTAGTATGGGTGTGAGTTTGAGGTGTTCCTGCTGATAAAATTCATGAGTAAATATTATATGAATGATTGATGATTTTATTACCTGATTTTAGTTGAGTTAATTTCTGTGTATATTGATATGGGTGACTCTTCCTTCTTGCTTCTGTATTACTTTTAGTCACATGGACACTAATAAAGTTATCATTGATAAACAATAATGATATATACTATAATAGTTACCTTGGATTTTGAATGTGGTGATTAACGTTAGGAGAATGTTGGTAATGCCGATAATGAGGTGGTGACTGAACTTCAGGATGTAGTGGGGGAGGATGTTGTAGGGGATAAGGATGAACATTGTGTTGATCTTGAAGAAAGCTCCTATCTAAGTTTTTTTCAATGAATAAATAATTCGAAATCATTTATATTATACTATATTACTGAAAATTTCTAATTTTTTTTGATGTTGAATTTGTTCTTTGAATTGTTGATGCATTATATAATAATCTCTATATATAATGTAATCAATAATTGAGATTTAATAAGGGCAACTATAAGCGGTATTACCTGTCACCAGGACTCATGCCACTTAGAGGAATATTGGGACCGTTATTATTAGTCATAAATTGATCAGGATTTTTCTTAACACTAATGGTAATATATCAATATTTTTAACATAACAGGACATAACACTCAAACTTACTTGTCATATAATTTTTGAATTTCGGCCCCAAGTTGAGCATTATCCTTTAAATTTACACTGATACTACCACCATTCAATTCCAATTCGAAACTCCTCAACATTTGAACTTTGGATTTGTTAATTATTTGAAATAAATAATTGATGCAGTTGGCAAATAAGATAAACTCTTCACTGGTTTTTGGCCAGTATTTTATAAGTGGTATAAGTAAATTGAACTGAAAATCAGGTGGTATTAACATATTTTTAACTATTTTGTTTAAAAAAAACTAGGTATTTATAAATTTCATTATTAATGAATATATTATTAGTTTATTTACCGATTGAAAAAAAAAATAAATTTCAAAAGGTTAATACTTGATTGATGAATAATATATTTTAAATTAATTTAAAAAATATTGAAAAAATCTTTAGTTTTAATAAAATTTAAAAACCCTATTTAATTACTACACAAAACTAACTATTCGAACACTATTAATTCAAATTATGGGACGATTATGATTGGTTAATGAAAATTTGGACTGCTTCAAAATGTATTGAATTCATCAATTATTACAGAATGTAATTGCAAAATTTTTTAAAATACAAACATTAATTTCTTTATTAAACTGTAAAAATGTTAGCTTTAATTTAACTATTAAATTAAAATATTTTTTAAATAATATCGAATATTAAAATTTGAAAAATATTGGCAATATTGATCAATTGTACAAGTTACTCACCATTAAAGCTTTAAAATGAATATGTTGAAATTTTTATATTCCCAAAAACAAACTATTATTTCGAATTATAATTTATGTAATCACCTTCCGGAATTAATATTTGCATTATTTTAAATATCTATGACGTTATGGATGATGTAAACAATACTGAAGATGAAAGTATATGTTGGATTTCATATGTAGAATAGTAAAGCTATTTTCGTCATAAAATATCAATATGATTCTGGAAATAGATAATATTATTCACATTAATATCAATATTTACATTTCATCATTATCTATTATTACACCGCTATTAAATATTTCAAGTTAAATTTTTATTGATTTGAAAATTTTGTGAAATTTGACAAATTTGAATAGGTTATTTATATTAATTTAATAATTTAGATGGATAAATTATGTAGCTTAAAAATTTATAATTATCAAAGCTTTTGAGAAATTGACTTCGTTAGTAAGTATGGTTAGAAATCAACTTGACTTATCATTTTGAATACTTAAAATATAGGTATAATATTCGATGCTTGGATTTGCCAAAATATAAAATTAGATGAATTGAAGTTGAAAAATTAATATATGATGGATCTGTAATCAATTGCAAATATTAATGAGGTGATTATTCTGTAAATTTAAAATTAATTCTTAAATATACTGATTGAAAATATTTGGCATAATCAAAGTTTTTTTGACCATTTACCTTTGGAAATATTCTAAGGAATAAATAAATAATAATAATAATTTAGAGCTATATAAAACTGTTTGAATCATTATATAAAAAAGCAAATACAAAATTCAGCTATTTATTCAAGTTATCATGGTAAAAATTCATCAATTGAAGTATTTGAACAAGAGTATTCAAAAGCAATAATTATTTAATCAATGACCAATGAATACAAAAATTTCATTAATACTTTTAGAGTTATGAATTAATAAATGAAATGAAAATTATTTTATAATTAATATTGATTATTTAAATAAAAAATGATTTAAAAAAATATTTAATATGTATATTATTAATATCATTAATGATTTCAAAATATTGCAAATTTAGCTAATAAATTTGAATTATATACTTTTTAAGCAATTTTTCAAAGAATTGTAATATAATAACAAAGAATATATATATAATTTACTTAATGAGTTAATAGTATTATTAAAAATATATCAATATTTTAGAATTTTTGATCATATTTTAGTTATTTCACAACCTATGCTAAAAGATATTTTATTCCAAAATATTAATTTAGTCTGGTTATTATTGTTGATTTAGTTATATTTAAAATTTTTTATATAATTAAGATTTAATTAAAGATTATTTAATAATTTGAACTTTTATTAATTTGAGCATATAATAATAATTTTTTTTATTGATAGTAAAAACAAATTATTTTATAAAAATAAAATTGATAAAAATTATTAAAATATTAAATAAATAAATTCACTAAATTTATCCAAATTATATAATTAATCTTTTATAATATTATTCTAAAGATTATATAATTTTGAATATTAAGAAACATGGAATTTGGTTAGGATAAATATATTAAATATTCCATACCTTATATAATTTTAGAATTATTATATTTTAGAAATACAATAATATTGTGTGTTTGGGATATTTATTATAATATATTAGAAAAAAATATATTATATTTGGTATATAATTTTAAAAACTATAGAACAATAAAATATATTTAAGAATCTATAAAATAGAGAATATTTATATAAATATTAATTAGTTATTTTATATTATAAAAATATATTTGAAAGTTTAATTGAAAAAGAATAAGAATGATATATAAAAAATAAGCAGAAATATAATAATTTGTAACTTAAGACATTTGTTAACAATTTGATATTTCATCTTACCAATCTTAAATATATTAAACCATTACATTGACTTATGATATTTAGAACGTTTTAATTATTTAAATAATATTGTTCTTAGAAGCAAATTTTAAAATATGATTAATTTCATAAGTTTAATTTTTGATTAAATTTAAAAAATAACCTTTTTATTATAGTGTTTATGAGATTAGTATTTATCAAAAATTTAAGAAATACAAGAAGAATGTTTTTATCCTTAAGTTAGATAAAGTTTATATATTTGTCCTATAAATCATTAGCATAGCTATTAATAACAAATAAGTGGTTATGTTTGTTGATCAAGTTGTTCATTATGATTATAATTATTGATATTAGAGTATTAAAATAATTAATATTATATTAGCAAGCTTAAAACTAAAGTCTATTCTTTATCAAGAGTTCTAAACAAGAAATGTATTAGATGGTTATTAGATTTATTAAATTAATTAAACAAGGTTAAAATATAAAAGAAGTTGAGCTAAGAAAAGCTATTAATAAACTAACTTTATTAGAATTTACCTTTAGTAAAGAGTTATATTATATAATAATTTATAGAAAAATAAGTTATATTATAATTTATAGGAATTTTGAGAATAGTTACAAACTTTTAATAAAAAGCAAAAATGCTTGAAATTAAAAGATATTTATTTTATCAAAACCTCTAACCATAATGAAGCAAAGAACTTACTCAATAAACTCAATCACTTATTTATTTTCAATGTTTATATTAACAGTCTATAGGATAAATATATAAGCTTTATTTAAGGATAAAAACATTTTTCTTGAATTTTCTGAATTGTTGATAAATACTAATTTTATAAGAATTTTGATGATATAATTATTTCTTTAATATAATCAAAAATTAGAGTTATTTATGAAGTTAAGTATATTTTGGAATTTGCTTCTAAAAAAACATCCTTCAGATAATTAAATTATTTCTAATATTATCAATAAATAGATATATTTAATTTTTTAAAGATAATAAAATAAAAAAAGCCATAATTAATTAAAAAACAATCTAATTCCAATATATATTGAGCTTTTTAATAAAATCATATATTTTATTTTAATATATTTTGCTACTATATTTTTCATATTATTTTTTATTAACTAAACTTATTTTTAACTATTCTAAACTAAAGATTTTAAATTATAATTATTTAATTTTAATATAATAGAAATACTTTTCATATAATAATAATAATAATAATATATTATTTAGAAAAAATTATTATTATTATTAAATTATTTGAATAATTAATAATATTTTTAATTTAATATTATATTTTGATAACTAATACCTATTTAATGATTTTAATATTATTATTTTTATGTATTAGTTAAATTATTATATATTTGTTTTTAATCAATAATTTTTTTATAATTAAATTTGGATTAATTTAAAATTTAAATTTAATATAAAGAGATTTTAATATAAAATAATTATATTAAATTTGAGAGTATATAACAATTCTATCATTTCATTGTATAATTAATTATTATACTTAATATTAAATATTATATATAGGAGAGAATTTTTAAATTAATCAAAATAATATAAATTTTATTAAATTCATTTTATAATATTTTTATATCAATAATTATTATCAAAATTATATATGTTTTATCTTAAAAAAAGTAATTATTTAAACTTTTTAATATATAAATTTTGTTATATATATATAAGGTATATTATATTTAATAAATTATAAATATTTTATTTTATATTAAATTAAAGAATATAAAATATATCCAATGATGTATAATTGAATTATAATTTGCAAATATTTATGGAATATTTTAATTAAAACTGTCTTTTTAAGGAAAAGATGATTTTTTAGTAAGAGTAGAGAAAATATAGCTTTTTAGAGGGTGATCAGCTATAAAGACACTTGGATAAGACGTTCTTCAGGATGAGAGTTAGGTTGGATTAAGCTTCAACTAAAAATTTTCTTCAAATAAATATCTCACGCTTATGACTTCACAGTGACTTGTGTATATTATTTTTCAGAAAAAATCAATATAATATAGTTTGGAAAATAGAGTAAAATACAATGTCAGTTATGTATTAATCGAGGACTATTTTAATTCAAGTAAACTTCAAATAAGTGACTCTTATTGTTTGTTAATTGAAAGTGAGATTCTTGTTAATTTTTGCTTGTACCACAGGTGTAATTGATTTTTTGGTACAAAGTTGAAACTTAAGTTCTTAGGATGAGGATAGAAAGTTACCTCTACAATTATAATAGAACTTATCTAATCAAAATGAATTAATTCTATACTTTTAAAATATCCAATGTAAAAATTAAGAAATTATGAAACATTAAGATACAATTTGCAAATAATAATAATAATAATTTATTATATAAATAGTTGCAAACCATATTTTCCCCCTTTATATTATTAATAATTCGGAAATATTATTAAAATTTTATATAATTTATCTGTATTTATTATTAATTACTATTGCATTTTTATTTGTTAAAATTATTTTTATTATATTTTAAATTATATTTCTAATTATATCGAAGTTTTTAAATCAAATTGTAATTATATGATTGAGATTATTTTCCATTCCAAAGTATTAATAAAAATATTGATGGTGATTTTTATAAAAACGAATAAGAGAAAAATATATATTATTTATTTTAATATTAGCTTTATAATAATTAGACATAATATATTATTACTTAATTTTATCATTCCCCTAAAGCAATTGTGTATTATATATGAAATAATATCAATACAGATTATTTTTTAATGAGAAATTGTAATTTTTTAATTGACTTCAGGAATTTGTTTATGTAAGATAAAATAAAGGTTGAAAATACTCTAAAAATTTAATTAAAATTCGCTCAATAGTGATATATTGAATTATATTGAGGGTATAATTTAATATTGAAATTTGAGTGATGATCCTTTGAAAAGTATTATTACTAATCAATTTATAATAATATGATATTCAAAATATTCAACATTCTACATAATTTTGATCATTAAATATTTTGATATAATGAAATGAATTTGTAATATTATTATATTTGGACTGGATCTCGTAATATTACATCACTAACTTAACAACATTATATAGTCTATATTATAAATTCTCTACCAAATTTTCGAATAAATACAATCTAATGATATTTAATAATCATGATCCAACAATTCCTTGATATATTATTTGATTACGGGTTTTTCGCTACGTTTGCCAGGTTCATAGCTTTCTGGTTTATTCGATTGCCCATATTTAGAATTAAAATTTACAAATTAAAAAAAATTCTGATCAAAATATTTGCAAATAGTTTTATAAATTTTAAAAATATCCGTTCATTATAATGAAATTCACAATTTTAATTAATTAATACTATTCAATTCAGAAACAGGTGGTTATTTGGATTAATTTTAATTTAATCAACTAAAATTTGAATTTATTTAATTATTTGATAATACCAAATTTTAAGAATATTCATTCTTTAATATTTAAATAAACATCTTTTGGTTGTTTAATTTTTACAGATATTTCGTTACTAAATATACAAAATATTCTCAAAGTTTATGCAATATTCAAGACTGATTAATATAGATTTATTTGACTTTTATATTCCAAATTTGGAATGGTTACATCATTCAAAAAATTGAATATCAATATAAATTGGTTTTAATCCGAGTTTACTAAATTGACCTGAACCGCGTAGTAATCTATTACATGTAACATAAAGCATTTATCCAATTTCATTATATAATTGATTAACAAAATCATTATTAATCTATTAATCAACTGAATTTTGTGGTTTTCTAATTCATATAATGTTAATTTTAATTTCTTAATTTAAAAATATTAAATTATATATTCATTCAATTTATTCAAATACAGTAATAGATATATATGAGGTGTTGAAATTTCACTAAGAGAAAATAAAAAGCAAAAATTCCACTGTTAAAGCCCCTTTGCAAATTTCAAATCAAAATTCAACTAAACATAAAACTCATATTCAAATGGCAAAAACATAATATGAAAATTTCTTAGCATTTCAAATTTAAATTGGTATCAAATTCCCAAATTGACAAATATGCCATTTTTATCCTCCACTATAAACAAAATGGTAATTCGAGTTACACAAGCTATATTTGTATATAAATATGAGGTACTGGTTTAAAACTTGGAAAAACAATCATAATTAACACATCATCATTACATAGCAATTGATGCGCTTTTATGAGGGTTTTATCAAATATAATTTTCAACTGTTTGTTGGTGTTAGGTGATGACAATGGTCAATCTTTCGACTATATTGTAGTAGGATCGGGGCCTGCCGGGTCAATGGTAGCAACAGAACTAGCCAAACATGGTCATAATACATTGTTGGTGGAAGCTGGTCAAGACATTCGCAATTGGAACACAACGATACCTGGATTCGCACCACGTAGCTGGGACGATGAAAACTTAGCATGGGATTTTACGGTAAATTATTATGATATAACTTATAACATTCGTCAAAAGATGAGGTATCCAAGGGCATCAGGACTCGGAGGATGTACATTACATAATGGAATGATTCATATTTATCCAAATTCCGAAGATTTTGAAGGAATGGTAGAGTTAACTGATGACCCAAGCTGGAGCGAGCTGACATTTAGAAAGTATTTTGACTCAATTAAACTGTCTAATACTCCAAATGAGGATACTACACTAGATAGACGCTTTTTACCTTTGAATACTTTACCAATCACTAAGTTGTTTGCAATAGATCGAAAAATGTTAGCATTAGGGAAGATCATTGCACAGCCTACTATGAAAAGCACTATGGGATTTGATATTAATGGGTACAACTCTAATGGTGGCTTGAATATTGATGATTCCAACAAATTTTTCATCCCATCTAATATTGATTATAATCAAACACCACCAGTAAGGAGAGGTGTTCAAGAATATGTAAAATCTCAACTCAATAATGGGGCGAATTTAACAGTTTGGACAGACACTTTAGTTACAAGGGTTATGTTAGATGGTGATAAAGCTACAGGTGTAGAATACATTTCAGGTCAGAATCTGTACCGCGCAAATCCAATAGCGGATAGGGAGAGTCGACCAACACCACAATCTCAAAAAGTGTATGCACTCAAGGAGGTTATCATCAGTGCTGGTGTATTTAACTCCCCCCAGATTTTAATGTTAAGTGGTATTGGAGATCCTGAACATTTAAGTGAAATGAATATCGAGACAAAGATTAATCTCCCTGGGGTTGGTAAGAATCTTCAAGATCATTATGAAGTCCCAGTTATTGTTGAATTCGATTCAAATTGGAAATTAATCGAAAATTGTAATTTTATTGCTGACGATTCAGATGAATGTTTCAGACAATACAAAAAGGGAAGGGGGGCTTATACTACCGTTGGTTACTTATATGGACAAACTTATAAATCGGAAGAAGGATTAAAAACACCTGACATATGGCATTACGGTCTCCCTACAAAATACATTGGTTATTTCAGAGATACTGCCGAAACGCTTATTAAGTCTAAGCGCCACTTCACCATTATTGTTCAAAAACCACATCCCAACAATCGTAAAGGAGTAGTGAAATTGAGATCTGACGACCCAAGGGACACTCCTGATATCAATTTCCACTACTTTGAACTAGGAGCACAACATGATATTGACAAATTAGTTTGGGGCATTCAAAAAGCTCGTGAAGAATTGAAACGTTTTGGCAGGATCTATACCGAGATCCTACCTGGAAATAATATCACTACTAAAGACCAATTGGAATCGTATATCGTAAACAATACATTCGGTCATCATCCTTGCTGTACAATGAAAATTGGTAAAGATGATGATCCTATGGCGGTATTAGATGGTAATTTCAGAGTACGAGGAGTTAAAAATTTAAGAGTTGTTGACCAATCTGTGATCCCTAAAATATTTGGCAATTACCCAGTTTTAATTACTTATTTATTAGGTATCAAAGCTGCTGATGTAATTTTAAAATCAAAATAAATTAATTAATTATCAAATAATATAATTATATAATTAAAAAATAAAATTTAATAAATGAAAAATATTTTGAAAGAAATTAAAATTTTATTTATATAAATTAAATTAATTTTTTATATAATTTTGTTTTAAAATTTATACTTCATAATATTAATATTCAAAGATATATTGAATTATGTGGTGCAAATTGATTAATAGAGGATTAAATTATATAATAATATAAATGTAAAGAAGTTAAATATAATTTTGAAATAAATTATAATTAAAATTTTTTGATATTAACCAAATATAATTATATTGAATTATGATTTATAATAATTTAGAGTTGAATGTAAATAAAAATTGCATACCAGAATAATAATGTATAGAAGTTGGAAATTTGAATATTTAATTTAGTGAGAATTGAGATTAAATTGTAATTATAATTAATATTTATAATAAAATTTCATAATATCTTATATTTTATTAATGATTTCAAAAATATTAATTGGTATTAAATTTCATTTTAAATCAAATTGAATGTGCTATAAAAAATTAGTTTTAGATTTTAGTTTTTTACTACTCTATATTGAGCTTTGCTCCCTCTAAAATATTCAACTCCTTCAACCTGAAATATAAATAATCCTTGGATCATTGGGCGAATATTCTTTTTAGCAGCAAATTCCAAAATGGATTAACAATCATGAATGGATCCAATTAAATCTTGTTAAAGAAACAACTTTCCTTACCAGACTTATTACATTAATTTGAATTGGTTCTTCGACTGCAGCAAGCAAAATGCTAGAATCTTGGGCTTGATAAAGTCAGCTTACTCATCCCATGGAGTGTTATCAAAATTAATAATTACAGTCAGGAATTTAAGCTTATTGCTCAACCTGCTTGTTTCTGTGGGATTTGAAGTATTCAATTGTGTAGTACACAATTTCAAATATTCTTTTCTCTTATCTGAACTGGATAATGCATAGGCATCATCTCCAAGTTTGTTAGCAAACTGTAATGCTAAGTGATCTAATCCTCCAATTCCAAAGGTACCAACAGTATGACCTTTCTTGATATTATATTTAACAATAGGAGCAAAGACACTAACACCAGCACACATCAAAGGAGCAGCATATTCAGAAGAAAAATTATCAGGGAGCTTGAATGCGAAATTACTATTTAGACGAATGGCTTCAGAATAACCACCATATGCTTTTTCGTTATCAAACCATCTATCATTATAGGTGAGGACTCTTTCAGGGCAAAAAGAATCGTTGTTATTGAGACAGAATTTACAGTCATCTCTCAAACAGGATGAAACTATGCATCCTACACCAACTCGATCGCCTACTTTAACATTAGATACCTTTGGACCGGCAGCCGTGACAGTACCAACAATTTCGTGACCAACCACAATAGGATAATCTGAGGGACTCCAGCCACTATCCATGGTGTGACAGTGAGAGATTTGAATTTCAACCTCATTTTCACCAACGAGCCTTAGCTTGTAAACGAAAAGAAAGCTTTTCATTTTTATAGTGGACAATTCAAGCATTGTTTTGATCAAATTTTCCTAGAGTAGATATGGCTAATTGATTGATTGAGTGGACGAATTTGAAATTAAATTTGATATCGTATACACTTTTATTAACATTCATCGTATACCAATTTAAATCAAACTGAATTAAATCATATTAAATTTATTTTTAATTATTATCAATTTATACATCTTTATTTTTACTAAACTGAAATTTGTATTATTTTGAATTTGTCAAATGTAAATTGACTTTCAATTAATTTTACCCAGCACTAAGAAAAATACATTATATTAGATTAACAATGTTATGAAAACATAGAGCATCATTAGCTTATATTAAAATAGTCAAACTGCAGTCTCAACTTGATTCAAATAAACCTATCTATTCATTACATGTTTGTAGATATATTTTGATGTAAATGATATTTTTAGTTTTAATTTCAAAGTGATCCAAAATTCTAAACAATTTATTTTCATTTTTTAAAATGAAATTATAAAAAATTATATTATTAAGTTCAAAATAATATACATCTTTATCAATTTTCAATTGTAGTTTATAATTAATAAATATTTAATTAATATACTTAAATATTGAATAGTATTAGATTATTTAACAATTGGTATAACTAAATTTCAATTTGGTTATTATTTATTATATTTTTAATATCTCAAATTCAAGTTTTATGACCTCAATTTAAATATATTAAAATTAATCAATATAATCTCCATTTAAGGATACAAACAAATAGAATATCAAATTTGAAAACTGAAATAAGCATTTACTATAAATCAAATTTACTTCAAAAATTATTTAAATTTGATATCATTAATAAAAATATTGATTATAATTATTAAAATTTATAATATATTATACTTACATTTTTAAGCATATAATATAATATATATAAATAAAGATTTAGTTACATTTCAATATAATTGAAAATTTATTTAAATATTCAATATTTGAAATAAATTTGAATAATTATCCTAAAATGAACTGAAAGGATCATTTTATTCAATCCAAATAAAAATGAATAAATTTACTATTCAAATTAAATAATAAAAAAATATCAATTAATCTTTGAATATGCTGATCTAATATATTTAACATTGTATTTAATATATATCCAATGAATTTTTAACAATAAATATATTTTAAATAACATAATATCTAATGATAAAAGCTTAATATATCGTGATTTAAGAATATATAATTTTAATTTTAAATCATAATATTATTAATATTTTATACTAAATTTAAATGGTGTATCATTATGTTTATTTAGCTTAATATTTATAAAATATATTCAAAAGGTTATAAAGAAGTATTTTTTTATCAGTTGATTTAAACCAATTTATTTATAATAATAATAATATTCATAAAAATATAAATGAATTTATTTTTTTATTAAAATAATTATTTTTATATTTATATAATGCACTTATATTAAATGAAATAAAAATTAATATTACTTTGTAATCAAAATAATGGGAATTTTCTATAATTAAAAAAATAAAAATTTTAATAAATAAAAAGAAAAAATAAATATAAAATATAAAATTAATAATTTTTTTTATTTCTAATAAGTTTTTGTTATATTTTTAATAAGGATCTAATATTTAAAAAATAATTCTTTTTATTAAAGACTGAAATTTAATATTTCACAAATCAATTAAATTTTCTTGTAGAAATTTTCTTTCTTATAAGCTAGTTTTTTAATTACTCAAAACAATTATAATCACATAAGTTATATTTTAAAGAATATACTAGATATGGTAGTTTTTTCTAGTTATTTTTAATTAAAAAATTTTTTACAACTTTAAATTTATATATTTTATAATTATCATATAAAATAATAGGTTTTTTAAAATTATATTTAAAATAGTTTTATTTAAAAAAGAAATATAAAGTTTATTATTAATTAATTTTTTTTAAAAACTAAATAAAAATAGCATATATTATTATAATTTACTATAATAATTAATATTTACTTATTAATAAAGTATTTATTTAAAGGAATTTATAAAAAAGGTTGATTTAATTTAATTTAACACTTTAATTTATATTTTAATAAAGGATTATACAAAAAAACTTAAGATTCATCAATTATAATAATTTGCTGTAAAAGCCTTAGTTTTTAGCTATACCTTAATAAGTTTTATTTAATAATAGCTACTCTAGCTTTTTTTTAAGTTTTAGTTAAATTATAAAATACCTATTTTATATTTTTATTAATTAATTTTCATTTAAACTTTAATATATATAAAATACTTATGTAACTAATAATAAAATATTTTGATAATTTTTTTACTAAAATAAAAAGATATTTTTTAATATATTTTTTCATTTTATTAATAATTAAAAGAGTAATAGTTAAAATTAGTTTTTTAAATTTTAATAGGTTTTAAATAGTTTTTCTTTTAACTTTAAAGTAATTTACCTAGTGATAAATTGTTGATTTAGATAATACTTCATTACTAAAAGCTACTTGTAAATTTTAAATGATTTTAAAGGTTTTATGATTAAGTTTTACTAATACTAAAATAAAAAACTTTTGATGGTTATTATTTAGTGTAAGCATGATTAAATTAAACAAATAATTTTAAAAAATTATTTTTTAATCAAAAAATTATTATATATATATATAAATATATAATTCAAAACTATTTATTTTCTTATTTGCTTTGTATATATTCTTTTATTTAAAACTAATAATATGTTTGAAAAATCAGAAATTAAAGAATTTCCCATTTCTTTGATTTTATAGTAATAAATAGTGATTTTTATATTATTGTCAACCATAATGATTATTGCTCTAAATAAAAAATTCAAGGCTAAATTAATAAAAAGCTTTTAAAATAACTAAGCAATATAGTATATTTGAAAAACATCTATAATTTATTATTATTAAAAATGCTAAATTTCATTATGATTCTAATATATAACACTAATATTATTTAAGTAAAATAAATTTCGTCAATTTATTATTGTTGTATATAGTTTATAATTAATCATAATTAATAATAAATATAATACTAATTCTTAAGTACAACTCTGTATCTCACTTTGCCATCTCTGACATATTGAACTCCCTCGTTAACTTGGGACATTGGGAATTCATTAATCAACGGACGAATGTTATGTTTAGCAGCAAAATCAATAGTATTCTTAATATCACGGATGGAACCAATGAGAGATCCGGTAACTGAAATAGCTTTCATGACAATACTTCCAGCACTGATCTTGATGGGTTTTTCTGGTACTGCAAGTAGAATCATTTTACCTTCAACTTGGATGAAGCTAGCATATTGATCCCAAGGGGCGTCGTCAGCATTATTGGTAACGATCAGGAATTTGAGCTTGTTTTCTAAGCTCTTGACTTGTTCAGAATCAGAGGTGTTAATATAATGAGTAGCTCCCAATTTCAAACACTCCTCTCTCTTGCTTTCTGACCTGGACAGAGCATAGACTTCGGCGCCAAGCTTACTAGCGAATTGCAATGCTAAATGACCTAAACCACCAATACCAATGACACCAACAGCGTCTCCTTTTTGAATATTATGTTTAACCATAGGAGCAAAGACAGTAACACCAGCACACATCAAAGGAGCAGCATATTCAGAAGGAAAATTATCAGGGAGCTTGAATGCGAAATTACTATTTAGACGAATGGCTTCAGAATAACCACCATATGCTTTTTCGTTATCAGACCATCTATCATTATAGGTGAGGACTCTCTCAGGGCAAAAAGGATCGTTGTTATTGGGACAGAATTTACAGTCATCTCTCAAACAGGATGAAACTATGCATCCTACACCAACTCGATCGCCTACTTTAACATTAGATACCTTTGGACCGGCAGCCGTGACAGTACCAACAATTTCGTGACCAACCACAACTGGATAATCTGAGGGACCCCAGCCACTATCCATGGTGTGAATATCACTACCACAGATACCGCAGTGAGAGATCTGAACTTCAACATCATTTTCACCAATAGGTCTAGCCTTGTAAGTAAAAGGGACAATTTTCTCACCTTTACCATGGCAAGCCCAAGCTTTGATTTCGTCAAATTTTCCTTGAGTCATTTGTTAATTAGTTATAATAATTTAGTTTATATTGATTTGATTTTATGATATTTGATTATACCTCATCTCCTTAGGATTTATATATTTTAAGGGAATATTCATGTATGCAATATTACAAGGATTAGATTGGCTGAAAGCTCATTTCCGACACTTTGAATTAAACAAATTACTGTGAAACGATGGTTCAAAGAATTAAATTTGATGACATAATTTTATTTCAAATTCCTTCCCGTCAATTTCATAGTAATTAAAATTTATAGTAATTTTGTCACAAATTAATAAATTGTTAAAATTATATCAAGCCAAGCTAAATATTTTTCACTAAATAATCCATAAGATTCCCTCAAGTTTTTATTAATCAATTAACTCAATCACAAGCTAAAATGCTTTTTGAATTTCTAGTTATTTCATTTGAAATTAATATAGCTAACAAGCTGATTAACTGATCAAATAAACAAGTATATGTGCATATAACATTCTGATCTATAATGAAAAAAATTCTTTTTTCTATATTTGGTATTTAATAATAAACATGTATTTTACTTTATTCTTTGAATGAAAAATATAAAATAATAAATCATTCCTAAATAATGTTAAAAAAATTTAAAATTTTATTTTAAAAATTAAATACCTGTATTGAACTTAAGTTTGATAATATGTTTTTTCTATTATCATTATTTATAACGTTTAAATCTATAAGTTTTAGCTTAATTGATATTTTATTTGAAACCCTTATATTATAATCATTTTTAGGTACTAGACCTTAACGTATTCTAAAATCTATAATTTAATTTATATTAATTATTTTTAAGTTTTATTAGTTTTATTTATAAACGTAGCATTTTTTTCTTTTTAATAAATTTATTAAATTAATGTCATTTTATCATTATCAAAACTAAATGATTGTCCATAAATTTCCTTATTTATCAAAATTTTATTCATAATAACCAAAATTTACCATTAAATCAATATGTCAACAATTATTTAAATAATTTAATTTATTGTTAGATGGCTAATATAGCGTCATTGTTATTATTTATTATTAACACCATATTCAATGTAGTTATTATTGGTTCTAATAGTAAAGTACGTATCGAATGGTGAATAACTGAACTGATTAATCATAATAATCTCAAAGTTATTTATAATTCAAAAAAATTCAAATATTATTATAATATAAACATATACTTAAACTCATTAAAAATCTTGAATAACTTATATTAGCTTTATATTATTGAGTAAATTTTGTTATTTTATATTAAATTCAATTTATATGACAATCTGAAAAAATTACTGATAAATTTTAAAAATTTCCAAAACCAGTGATTTTTCAATTTTTACTATTAATGATTATAATGCTATTATAATTTCAATATATTCATAATATGATTTTTTTACATTTCAGTCATATATCCTTGGCAGATTAAGGTTAACAAGCATTTTTATTTAAAAATTGTTGAATACTGATATTAGTACTTAATCAGGAAATTATACATTATGATTTTTTCTTAAAATATTAAATAAACCTTCAATAATTGAAGATATATAGTATAATATAATATAATATAATATAATATATAGTAATATTAGGTTTATATTATGATTATTATTTTAATGTTTTTCTTAATAGGCAAAGTTTAATATCTTATTTTGGAATGAATACAATTTCAAATTGATCCACATCAATCAAATTAGAAAATTAATTTTTAATTTTATCCCTTCTGTTATTCAAATCTATTGTATAACAAAAATCTGAATACTTTCAAACAAATTCAAATACAAATTATACCTTCAGTTTTTAAAAAACATGACTATATTGAAGTATATAGAATTTAAAATATAAAGTAAATCATACTATTGAAAACAATAACTGATATTTCATAAAAACAAATTTGTTCTATTTATTAATAATTTGATTATATAATGAAATTTAAGATTAATTAGATTTAACTTATGACAAAGTTTCCATATAGAGGAAATTTACAAATGAATTTGATTTGATTTTTGCCAATTTTAAAAATTTCAAATTTTTGAATAATATTTAATTAAGGCCAGAATATCTTATATTTGATGTCTAGTGTTGCTGGCTTGAGTTCTCGAAGAGCTATGGCAGTCATTTTTCCATTAATAGGAGATGTGAAAACTTGCAGCAATAAACTAACGAAGAGGGGAACATACACAAGTCCTAGAGCGATAGCGATAGCTACTGTGTTATCATAAAGTTGAGGAGGATATGGAACAGGAAGATTCACGTGAAGTAGAATAGGTTATTTATTAATTAAAAATGGTAGGAGACCTATAATAAGTAAAGAGATCAAAAAATAGGAGAAAGAGAGGAGAATCATTGACAAAGAGAAATCGAAGTAAGAGCGAAATTCTATTAAGGTGAGCATTTGTGGTATCATATTTATCATAGCTTCTAGATTAGGGCATGACATTCAATCAATGGAAAAGGTGTATAGTTTCACATCATGACATTTGATATTATGAAATCAAGATCGGAATTCAGTTTCGATATTATTATTATAATACTTCTTTGAGATTATGTTGTAAGACTTTTTTGATATAAATGCTAAAATTTGATCAACTTAATATCACACTATTTTGTTTTAGATTACCAATTTACAATTAAAATTATTAAATATAAAATATGAATTAAAGATAAAATATCATTTCTAGTTTACAGTTATTAGATTTTGATGATATAACAATCAAAACTTACTATAAAATAGTTTGGTAATAAACATCGATAGAAATATTAACTTTGGTAATTATATTATTAGAATTGATGAAATAGTTTCTTAGTAATATATAAACTAAATCGCTACGTTTAAATCTCTTTTTATAAATTTAATATATATATATATATATATATCATTATAAGAAAAAGGGAAATTGTAAAAGTGAATATAATTTTGAATTTCATAATGCATGAAATTGATTTTATTCCAAGGCGGGTTAAAATTTGTCATATTGAAGTAATTCCGATAATCACCCACTTCAAAATTTTTACTCAAAAATTTAAATCGATTCAAGTCGGGGATTATTATTAATTTCAAATAAAATCAATGATTTAACTTTAATTTAAAATTAGTATAAATAGTAATCTGTTAAAACTGTATCAAGCATCAAATTCAAATTCATTTATTCATCCAATTAATCAATTAATCAATTAATCAATTAATCATGACTACACAAGGAAAATTCGACGAGATCCACGCTTGGGCTTGCCATGGTAAAGGTGAGAAAATTGTTCCTTTCACATACAAAGCTAGACCCCTTGGCGAAAATGATGTTGAAATCGAAATCTCTCACTGTGGTATCTGTGGTAGCGATATCCACACCATGGACAGCGGTTGGGGACCTTCTGACTACCCAGTTGTTACTGGTCACGAAATTATTGGAACTGTTACTGCTGCTGGTCCCAAAGTCTCTAATATCAAAGTTGGTGATCGAGTTGGAGTTGGTGCTCAATCTGGTGCATGCTTGAAATCTGATTGTAAACAATGTCCTAAAGGAATCGATAATCTTTGTTCTCAAAGAGTCTTGACCTATAATGACAGGTGGTCTGATAATGAAAAGACTTATGGTGGTTACGCTGAAGCTATTCGTGTTCAGAGCAATTATGCCATCAAGATTCCTGATAACCTTCCATCAGAATATGCTGCTCCACTAATGTGTGCTGGTGTTACTGTTTTCGCTCCAATGGCCAAATATAATATTAAAAAAGGCGATACTGTTGGCATCATTGGAATTGGAGGATTAGGTCACTTGGCACTACAGTTCGCTAACAAACTTGGAGCTGAAGTTTATGCTTTGTCCAGATCATCAAACAAGAAGGAGGAATGTTTGAAATTGGGAGCTACTCACTTTGTAAATACCTCCAACTCAGAAGAAGTAGCCAACTTGAAAAACAAACTCGATTACCTTATTGTAACTAACAATGCTGATAATGCTCCCTGGAATGAATATGCTAGTTTCATCCAAGCCGAAGGCAAAATAATTCTTCTTGCAGTTCCTGAAACACCTATTGTAATCAATCCAGCCAGTCTTGTTATGAATGCCATTGCTATAACAGGATCTGCAATTGGTTCAATTCATGAACTTGAGCATACGTTAGAATTCGCCGCAAAACACGATATTCGACCATTGATTCAAGAATTTCCTATGACTCAAGTTAACGAAGGTGTTCAATATGTCAGAGATGGTAAAGTGAGATACAGGGTTGTCTTGAAAAACTAAATGTAACATTTTTATATTAATCATATATTCTACTAATACTTTTAGCAATAAACATATTTTCTTATCAAGTTATTAATATTTTTTTCTGACTATCCTTGAGTTGTGAAAATATTTTTCGAATTCATTCATATATGAACACTTTTTTGGAATTAAATTTTATTCATAAATTTCTCCTAACTTTTTTTCAACATTATTTAAAAGTGTTTTGACTCTATTTTATTAATATTAGTATATTCAGCAAAAGATTTTTCATATATCAATTAATGCAATCAAAACAATTTATAATAGGTACTATGAATTAAATATATATATATATATATATATTATTTATTATATTTTTCCTCATCTAATGCAACTAAAATAATATTTAATATATTATTGCTTTGATTACGAGAATATATTGTAAC
Source organism: Conidiobolus incongruus B7586 (assembly GCA_000697335.1). Lineage (NCBI taxonomy): Eukaryota > Fungi > Entomophthoromycota > Entomophthoromycetes > Entomophthorales > Conidiobolaceae > Conidiobolus > Conidiobolus incongruus. The sequence continues at coordinate 24,945 of JNEM01016614.1, forward strand.
ATTAATAGAGAAATAAATACAATCTTATTAATGCAATAAAATCATCTTGTTATATTTATATTTTGAGTTATAAAACTTTTACCTGATATAATACCAGATATATTTTGAATTTATAGTTAATTAATAATACAACAATCACAAAAAATACCATAACATTAAATTTTCTGAAAAATATTACAGAATCTGTATTAAAAACATGACTATATTTGGTGAAATATCAACGATCATATTGAAAATATATGCTGTAATTAAGTGAGTAATATCAATGTTAATATCGTGGCACTTATTAGATTTTATCAATGAAATTTAAATTTTTTCATTTTGTTAATATCCGGAAATTGAAAAATGAATTTGTAAGACAAAGTCACAAAATCTATTGAATTTGATTTTTTATTTAAAAATATAAGATTAAATAATAAAATTGTTATAAATTATATTCAGCAAATATGTTTTACGCATTATCATCTTAATATTTCAGCTTAGGTAACTTATAATTCAATTTTCAAAATATCAGTAATTGAATAATAATCATAATATTAAAATTTTATTATTTTATGAAATAATATTAGATATAAATTTAACTTGTATTAAATGATATATAAAATCAGGAATGATTTATAAGATTTTAATTCTTTTAATCCAGCAATCTTTATTTAAGAAAGAAAAGTTTTTTGTAATAATTTAGTGATCATATAAAAATATTTCAACTTAATTTTTTCAAATATATCACAGATTTTGTGTTTATAATGTTAAATAAATAACGGTTATTGAGGTTAAAGTTAATATAGTCAAAAGGAAGACTTAAATTAGATATGATATAATAAATTTAATATATCAGTGAGTTTATTTAATCTTTCAATATATTAGTTAATATAAATATATTAAGTGTTATATATATCAGTTGATCTAATATTATTATAATATTAACAATAGTTTCAACTTTTATAAGAATAGTGATTAATAATAATCAAAGAAAAAGATAAGAATTTAAGAAAAAAGAATATGTTTATTAAGTTTATATATATAATTAAGTTACAAAGTATAAATTACTGGATTAATTTCAAGTCAATATAAATATAGAGTTATATGTAAGGATTTAGAGAGCCATCTCTTAAGAAAATTGGAATTAAATAAGGTAAATCATATCTTATAGCAATACTACTTTGATATACATTATTCTAAAGCGTCCCCATTATTAACAAATTTCAATTCAATAAAATCTAATATTTTGAAAAAAAAGGAAATATCATTTATATTTTTGGTAAAAAATAAATCATATCCAATGGCGAATAATTTAATAATAGATATTGATATTATAGCTGGAATACATATAAAGTATATATTACAACTAAAAATTTGAAAAAATTAATGACAAACATAATTTGGCTGTGTACTATGAAAGTAATATTTCACATAGAATTATTCATATTACTAACATAATACATCTCTCATATAGACATATTTCCAAATAATATATATGATTTAGTGATTTCAAAAAAATTTATTTATAATTTTTCAAGTATATTTTGGAAACTATAATCAATTCAGTAATAACATAAGATAAAATTTATTGAACACATATATTCTACTTAAGTCAATTCTAATTACATCTAATTAGCTAAATTTTTGGCAAGTTAACATTTGTCGTATCAGTATATTTTGAATTCGTAACTTTGTTAAATGTGATATGTCAAACAGGATTCAAGTTGAAGCGACAAATATTATTGATTTTATAAGCTTGTATTCAAATTAAGTGATTGAAATTAAGATTGCTTTAAGTATATAAAGCGTCAGGGAAAATTTACATTTGAAATCACAATCAAGCTCATATACTCATTCAACCTATTAATTAGCCATGTTTACTCAAGTAAAATTCGATCAAATCAAAGCTTGGGCTTTTCATGGTAAAGGTGAGAAAAATGTCCCTTTCACTTACAAGGCTAGATCCATTGATGAAATTAATATTGAAGATCAGGTCTCTCACTGCGGTGTCTTTGCTAGTGACGCCCACACCATGGACCGTGGCTGGAGTTCTTCCAATAATTCAGTCATTACTGGTTACGAAATTATTGGAACTCTTACTGCTGCTGGCCCAAAAGTTACTCATATTAGATTCAGTGATGGAGTTGGTATCGGTCCCCAATTGGGAGCTTGCTTAAGAAATGATTGTGAACAATGTCAGAAAGAGAACAATGCTCACTGCCCTCATGGGGTTTTTACCTATAATGAGAGATGGCCCGATAATGAGAAATCCTATGGACGATACGAATAAACTGTTTGTGTTTATAGTGAGTATGCATTTAAAGCTCCAGATAATCTTCCATCGGAATATGTAGCTCCTCTTATGTGTGCTGGAGTCACTGTTTTTTCACTAATGATCAAACATGATATTTAGAGAAATGAAACCGTTGGAGTTATGGGAATTGGAGGTCTAGGTCATTTAGCTTTACAGTTTGCCAACAAACTTGGTGCTAAGGTATATGCTTTATCTAGATCAGAAAATAAGAGAGAAGAGTGTTTGAAATTTGAAGCACACCACTTTGTCAACACTTCCCAACTTGAAGAAATTAAGAAATTGGAGAATAATCTCAAGTATCTTATTGTAATCAGTAGTAACAATAGCCATTAATTGGATGACTTGGCTTGTTTAATTTTTAGTTAGCAAAGTAAGAAATGGCAAATTTTTAATTTTTGATCTTTCAAATATATTTTTAGTTTTGATAATAATTTAAATATAAAATATATCAGAGTGATAGTGTTTTTAAGCTATATATATATTGAATTATATTTATTTCTTTATTCAAAATATTTTTACTTAAAAGTTCACTCTAGAAAATCACATTTAAACCAAACAATGATCATCAAGAGTTCTTTTATTTTTGTATCATTAAAACACAACCGCAAACCTTTTAAAGTAATTTAGAATTTATAAACATTTATCAAATTATTAATTCTTTTACAGCTATAATCTATTACTAAATATACCATTTTAACACTTGAAAGGATATTATTTAATCTTTATTAAAGCTGTAAAACTAACCTTTATCAAAATTTTTTATTTATAAAGTTAAAAATAGTATTAAATAATAACCTCATTTTTAATTGAAAATTATGAAAATAATTTAATATTAACTATATAATTATATAATGATACTATTCAAATTAATGTTTTAAAATGGTTTGATTAATAAAAATATAATATATACCATATTATTTAGTAAATGTTTTTATATTAAATTATTATAATTAATTAATTTTAAATTTTTTATATTATTTTATTTTAAAAAATGGGAATTTTTTCAATTAAAAATAAATTATAAGTGTAGAGATAAAATTACTGATATAGTACAGAGGAAGACTTAATATAAAATAGTGTGGCATAGAATGTGATAATATAATATGAAAATGTAAGCAAAGTTTAATTAAGCTTTGAACTGAAATAAGTCATTGATATATCAAGATTTATATTAAATAGTGATAATATGTTATAATATTAACAAAATGTAGTCTTAATCTTAAATATAGTGTAAAAGTAGGAAATAGTAAAAATTGAGAGGAAAAAAGAAGAACTAGATTATTAGATGATTCAATGTTATTTATACAATTAATTCAGCTATAAAGGTATAAATTAATCATATAATTTATAGTTAATTAAATTATATAGAAATATATATAAGAATTTAGAAAATTAGTCTTTTAATATAAATAAATATTTTAATATATAATATAAAAATCATAATATAATATAAATTTAATAATTCTTTTTATTATTAATATCTTTTTGTTATATTTTTAATAAGTTTTTAAATTTTAAAAAATAAATAT
>JNEM01016616.1:0-34977 GCA_000697335.1 Conidiobolus incongruus B7586
TAAATAATAAATTATCAAATTTATATAATTAATTAATTAATTTATTCAAACAAAAGCAGATTGGTTAATTTTTGATTTTTCAAATATTTTGATAATCTAAAATAATATTGATATTTATAAAATACATAGGATTTTTAATATTTTGATATTATATATTTATATTATTTTTATTTAATTACTGAATATGATATTTTTATTTTAAAATTTATAGTTAAACTAAATAATAAATATATCATATAATAATCATCAAAATTTTATATTTTTATTTTATTAGAACTCAACTATAATTATTTTAAAGCTATTTAAAGTTTAAAAATTGCTTATAATAATCTTTTATATAAAACTAGTATTTATTATTAAATTTGTCATTTTAAAACTAAAAGGACATTTTTAAAAATTTAATAAAATATAAAATTAATGCACTAACCTATAAAAGTGAGTTATAAAATCAAAAACACTTATATTTTTACTAATAACTTGATTAATATTTAATGAAATAAATCTAAATTAAATAATTAAAATCTATTATATTTATTAATTATATATATCATTAAATGATGATATTTAGCTATTAATTGATTAAAATATAAATCTTTAAATTTTACCTAAGGTGAGTTATAAATTTGCAAGTTTTTGGTGATAAAAAAAATTAAAACCTAGTGTATTTATCTTTAGCTTTTCTAACTTCTTTAAGTTTGTGGGGTATAGAATCAACTAACTTCTTATACTAAGAAAAGTTAATCTTATTCTATACTTCTTAAACATATTCCTAAAGTTGATTTAAATCTTTAGCTAAAGGGAAAACTTTAATAACATTTTTTAATTAATCCTAAAGGTGTTTAATTAGATTAAGGTTAAAAGATTGAAGAAACTACTTTATAACTATTATCTTGTTATTTTTAAGCTATTTGGTAGTAAAAGTTATAGTATAGCAAGAAGTATTATCTTGTTAAAAAATAATATCAGATTTATTTAACCTATATTATTCAATGGTTTTTTTCAATTTATTGTTTAGAATACTTTAGTATATCTCAACATTAATTCCCCCATTAATTTTACAAAGATACCTTACATCTAAAAACAATATATATCCTTAAATAATAATTAACCTATTATTATACTTTTGGGTAGAATTAACATAATAGTTACAAAGTAGTTCTACATCTTTTTTAAAGCATCTAGCTTTTTTATCAAATCCACTAAAATATAGTTTTGTTTCATTAAACTAAATAACCTTACTTTAATTAGTTTTGGTTTAATATTAATAGTGATATTTAAACTCCTGTTTAGTTTTGTGATGGGATTTTTTTAATTGGGGGTGTTTTTTCTTGAAGTGTAAGTGGTATCCATGCTAACATAAAACACATATAATAATATTAGTGTTAACTAATATTCTTGTATAGTTTTATAGTTCCTGTTATATTTCTACAATAGTATTATATTTACCTATACTAACTAACCTATAAATATACTTCTTATTATATTCATCTATGATTTTAACACACTTAAGTTTAAGTTTAGATATTTCTTTATTGTTATTCTTAACAACTTTAGCTATAGTAAACTAGCTAACACTAGTAATTCTAGCAATATCATAAGTTGATTTATCTTCTTTATAAAGTTGATTAATATATAAATGGATTTTTTTAGAGAGGGATTTAGGTATAATGATACTAATAAAAAAAATTTAGTATATTTGTAAAATATAATATAAAATAATAGCAAAGAGAGAAAAAAGATATGGTTATATATTGTTAAATATATCCCCTTATCTCAAAAACCTGTAAATTTATAACTCACCTTGGTTAAATATTAAGGGTTAATATTTTTGCTAATAGTTTACTATATATATCTAAATATATTTATTTATTATTAAATAATATACTTTAATTATATATTATAATTTCAAGTAATCTAATATATAAAATTGTTTTAGTTATTAATTAATATATATATATATTTTTGATTTTATGACTCATTTTTGTGGGTTAGTATATTATAGATTTTATTATTTATTATTAAATAATTAAACCTGATTAAAAACATTTATTATTTTAATTCAAAAGCTTTTTAAATATTTTAATTTTATTATAAAATTATATTCAATTTAGTAAAATTAAAACTTAGATAATTCAATAAAAAAAGCAATCAAATACCTGATTACTAAACAAATGATAAAAAATAATTTCAATAGCTATATTTAAGAAAGTTTTTAAAATATTGCTAAAAGTAAAGGAATTTAATAAAAACCTATATAATTAATTAATTTTAAAATATTTTATATAGTTTTTATAAAAAAATAAAGCAAAATATTAGGTTAAATTATAATTGTCTTTTTTGTAAATTTTAATAAATAAATATTATTTAAATAAATCCAAATTATTATAATAAATATTAATATTATATATTTATTTCATATAGCTCTTAAATTTAATTATTTAATAATATATTAAATATTATTTTATAAATTCAAATAATATTTAATTGGTTTTTTTTAATTAAAAATATTCAGTATTTTATATAATAATAATAAAATATATAGAATTAAAATAATAAAATAATTTCTATATATAAAAATATAAAAAAAGATATTATATCTAGTATATTTATTATTTTATTATTTATATTATGATAATTATTTTGATTAATTAAAAAATTTACTTAAAATTTTTTTTGCAAATAAGTTAAATCATTTTATAAGATAATAAATTTCAATCTTAAATAAAAATAACTATATTTTAAGGGTTAAAAGCTTACCAAAGATATAGGAAAAAGTTTTTAATAATAAAAAAATTTTTAATTTTATATTTTATATTAGTTTTAAAAACTTATATATAAATATCTTTATTTATTTTTTTCATAAGAAAGTTTACCATTATAAAATTTATATATTCATAATCAGTACTATATATATAAAGAATTTAAAGTTGTATTTTCCTAATTATTTTATATATACCTTTTTTCTAAAAATAAAAATAAGTTAAAATATCATAAATTAAAATATTTTGTATGATAATATTAAATTTGTTCATTAACTCAATATAGGCTTTTCTTTAATTAGAAGATATGTTGTTTGTGAGCCTAATATAAATATAAGACAATTAAAAAGATAAAAATTATTTAAAATTTTCATTTTATTATAAAAAATATATATGTATAAATTTTGGCTTATTATAGATTTTTAATTAACAGTAACTGTTTTTTTCAAGAAAAAGTTTTAAATTTTAATAAATATATTAATTTTTTATATATTAAAAAATATTATTTGCCCAATCTCTAAGATATTATTGCTTATTTTTCAAAAATTTCAGTTAGATTTTGTTATCAAAAATATTAATCATTTTTACTCCCTTTAAATTTACTAATTATTCTTTAATTTATCAATTTTAACTATTTAATAAAAAAAAATCGGGTATATTAATTCAGTTGTTGCTATTTCACTATATATGATTTCGAATATGATAATTTAATAAAAATAAATATTTTTATATTTATTAACATCGGTTATAATTATGATTTGATATTTCATTTTAATACAATAAAATAATTATTTTTAAATATATTATATGACATATATATATATATATATATATTTTTGTTGTAGTTAAAGTATATAATATAATGTCAAGGATAATTTTAATAGAACCTAAATATATATAATATATACAATCAACTTGGGGTTAATGTCTTGACTAACATTGTATCATTATTTATTTAAATAATTAAACTATAATTTTTCTTGATGTGAAAATTAATCAAATTCAATATTAGATAACAAAATATATAAATTTTGATAAATCGTTATTTTGTTACATTTCTACCATTAATAGTAAAATATCATCTTATAGCATTAACTTTATAATTTATATTGATATTTGTTCAAATTATTTAAAAAAATATATCAATTTGAATTAAATACATGTAAGTGATTTTCATTAGTTACATTTAATAGACAATTCACATATATAATGCTATATGTTACGAATAAAATACAATTAAAAAATTTTATAGTTATTAGGTTATTAGTAATCTATTACGAAATTTTCAAAGATTTATCACAAATAAATAAAAAAATTAATATCATCATTAATATATATAATAAATATTTTTAATTTCCTGGAATGATCTCACATATAGTTGGCATTACCTAACTATTCAAAAAGCAGTATCGGTTTCAAATATAACATCAATATCTTGAATTTTGATTTTTATACTTATAATTATAAAAAATGAATTTCATTAAACTTGAAAATTTTTAATTTTAAAATCACTATTATTCTTGTAAAGTGAATATGGTGTAAAGAGTAAAATCAATTAAAAAATTTATAATAGTATTTATCCTTGATTAATATATTACCTATTTTGAATAGGATAATATTATGCTATTAATTTCATTTTATTTAATTTTCTAAATATAAATTACAGTATATAATTTTCAAAGCTATTATATTAATATTGATATTAATATTTAAATTTTTTTGCTGTATACTTTTTAAAACCATTTAAAATTATTTTACAAATATATCGGTAAGCATAACCAATAATGTTATATTGTATATGATCAATATGTATATTTATATTAATTTTATTAATCTGATCATTATTAGTGTTTAATTAACAATAATGCTCTTACAAAATAATATATGATATTTCTCAAAGATGATATTATTTTTGTTTAATCAATAGTTTATTTGCATAAAAATATTTAGGATGTACTACTTTAAAATATTTTATTATAATAAAAATTAGATGAATAAATATTCTTGATTTTAATCTACTAGTTAAAATCAAAAAATTTGGATTAATGAATAAGGCGTTTAAGATGAAATATTGAATATAATAGAATTACAAAGAATAAAATATCATTGTAAATAATAGTTTAATGGTTTAATGTTCTATTATGAAGATATGAAGCCATACATTGAAATACAATGGCATTCAGGAAGTATATAATTGAAAGTATAGAAAAATTAATAACAATAATAATTTCATCTTGTTTAAACTTTATATTATCTGTTTATTCCAATATAAAAATGTGATACAGTATTAAAATTCCTAACATGCATGATTTTGAAATATTATGACTTTATAGCGATATCTTGGAAGTAGAATATATATATATATATATATAGATAATATTAAATATAAATAAAAATTGGATTCATTTATTAATGATAATATATTATATACCAATTATACCATATTTTTTAACTTTTAAAATTCATGAAAATATTATAAAATGGTTTTTAGATATTGAAAATATATCTAATCAATTAGTAGTATATATTCAAAGATTTAATAGTTTATAAAAATGAAAGTTAATTATTTAAATTGTACTAAAAATTTCACTGGTCAATATAATGAAATAGACTGCTTTTGATTCATTATTTGAGATTGCAGATATTACAGTATAAATGAGTGAATTAATTAAATAGCGAAGATGATTAGTAGGTGGGAGGTGCAATGTATTCATATCCATATGAAGCTGGGATACTCCAAGATGATCCTGAGTTTGCAGAGTTAGAGAATGAAGATTGAGTTTGAGTGTTGCTTCCTCCTTGTGAGACTTGTTGATTATTGTAACTTGATCCTTTGACACCTTGAGTGACAAATCCTCCAGTAACTGAACTTCCTGAATTTTGAGAATTGGTGAAATTGTTAACTGATCCTCCAACTGTTGATGATTGACCAGATGTGTTAGGGGTAGATCCATATGAATCAGTATAAGATGGAGAATTGGTGGCGGAACTGTATTGGGTAACAGATCCTCCAAAAGTGTTTGAAGTGGCAGCTTGGTTATCGTAGTTAGTACCTTGGCTACCATAATTGGTGATCTCTTGGCCAAAGTTGCTTGCAGTTCCTGAGTGCACTTCACTATCCCAAGTATTAGTGGATCCAGATGAGGATTGAGAAGAAGAGGTATTTCCCCATTGGGCAGCACCTTTAGGAGCAGTAATAGGGATATAAATGGCAGAGATGGGAGCAACACCGAAAGAGCCGTAAGATTGAGGAGCAGCAGTCACAGAAGCAATGCAAGCAATGAAGAAGGTGGCAGAGATCATTTTAATTAAATTAGATATGTAAATAAATTATTAATTGAATGATATTATTGATAGATTTTAATTTCGTATTTATACTTGTCGATTTCATTTCATCACTTAACCAAATTAATTCAATTGCACCAGTGTTTAGGGATAATGAAACTATGGCTACTTGGATCTACAAATTAATCCCTTAATTTTTTTCAAACAAAATACATTTTAATTTCGAAAGTTACCTTGAATGAATATTGATAGAATACGAGTTAATATATTGGATAATTGTTATATTATCCATATGGGCAGTTTTTCTATTTGATGATTTCTAATATCATAACAATGATAAATTTATAAAGTTATACATGATACTCAAAATACATCTCAACCTTAAATAATATATATCTTGTTTGAATCTCCCAAAGTATTTCAAAGTAATTGTATATTTGAAATTGTGTATTTTTATGTTTTTTCATCAGATTGATTGAAAATTTTAATTTATAGAGTATACATTTTAGAACCTGATGGATTTTTTAAACCCTAAAATACCCAATATAGTTTCTTCAGTATTCAAATTATTAGTATGGAAATTAAGAAATGGGAAATTTTTTAATTTCTGATCTTTCAAACATATTATACATTTTGAAAGATCTTATATATATAATATATAGGAAAATAAATATTTTCAAACTATATATATATATATATTCAATTTTAATTATTTTTTTATTAAAATATTTTGATTTTAAAATTTACACTTAAATTCAATTATGTTTAAATTATATTGTGATTATCAAAAGGCTTTCATTTTTATATCTTTAAAACTTAATCATAAATCTTTGAAAATCATTTAAAACTTATAAATAGTTTATGGAAATAGTGCTTTATTTAAAACTACCATATATTACTAGATTTGTGAGTTTAAAGCTAAAAAAGACATTATTTAAAATTTACTAAAATTTAAAAGATTAATTTCTATTATTATTCTTTCACTTATTAATAAAGTAAAAAAATATATTAAGAAATACCCTTTTATTTCTACCAAAGAATTATTAAAATAATTTAATATTTATTATGTAAGCATGTTATATTTGCTTAAGTTTAACCTTAAATTAATAATAATGATATAAAATAGATATCTTATAATTTAACAAAAACCCAAAAAAAATTAGAATAACTATAGTTAAACTAAACTTATTAAGGTATAACTAAAAACAAAGGTTTTTATAGCAAATACTTATAATTAATAAATTTTAAATTTCTTTATATAATCTTTTACTTAAAAATAAAACAAGATGTTAGGTTAAGTTAAATTAATCTACTCTATAAATTCTAATAAATAAATATTTTAAATATAAGCAAATGTTAATTATTGTAATAGATTATAATAATATATAGATTTTTATTTAATACCTCAAAGAAAGTTAATTAATAGTAAATTATATATTATCTTTTTAAATAAAACAATTTCTAAATAGTATTTTCAATATAAATTAAAGATAACTATTATTTTACATGATAATTGTAAAATACATAAAGTTAAAGCTATAAAAGATTTTTTATATAAAAAAAATAGAGGGAGTTACCATATTTAGTATATTCACTTGATTATAACCTATGTAATTATAATTGTTTTAAACAATTAAAAAAATAGTTTATGAGAAAAAAAATTCCTATAAACAAATTAAATTGGTTTGTGAAATATCAAATTTTAGCCCTTAATAAAAAAACTATTTTTTAAGTATTAGAAGTTTACTAAAGGTATAGAAAAGAGTTATTAATAATAAAAGAGGCTATTAATTTTATATTATTCATTAATTTTTATATATTATTTATTAATTAATTTGTTTAATTTTAATTTTAAAATTATGCCATTACTTAATTTCTACACTAATATTATTAATGAATTGATATCAAAAGAATAAATATGCCTGGAATTGAGTTTATTGAACTATTCATTGATTTAATTTTTTAATTTTTGAAATTTAATAAACAATCTGATATATTGTAAATTGATTATTGTTATATATGAATAAGAAATTCTCTGATTTTCAAGCATATTTTAATTATTCATATACACTGGTAATTATTCAAGCAGTTCCACATTTCAAAAAAACCAGGAGGAGTTAGATCACATTATTAAATATTATCTTACAATTATATATGAAATGAATTTGAATAATATCACATTTGGCTGATTACAATTAATAAAGTATTTCTTTATTTGTAATTTAATATGGTTAATACAATTATAAATTATTATTTGATAAGATTGGAAAATATATTGCATATTTTATTAAGTATTTCCGTTCGAAATTTTGATTATTAAATTATTAACACTCTGAGTGCATGGAATATATTTATTCCATTAATGAGTTTAACACAATGTAATATACTTCATTACATACGATATCTAGGACCTAATTTCAAATATATTGAAAATGATAGAATACTTGTGTTCATTTATAAGTATATAATTAATTTATGTTAAATATAGTTTGATTTATAAAAATTTAAAATCCTTTAAAAAGATTTTGGATAGAAGTTTTTATACTTATAACTCAATTATAAAAACAGATATATAATGATAATATTAATTATTTGAGAATCGATTTTAAATTTCTCTGCTAAGTTTCAAATATAAGTCATATATCAACACCTGCTATTTACACATTTTAAATCATCTCTGGATATGCCATTTTTTAATTGAAAATAGGTTTAATGAATATTCTCGTGGTTCAAATTTAATTACATAATCCAAAATATTGACGATATATCAAAATTGCCTAAATGGCAAAAAAATCTGTTTGAACAAACAAAAATATCAAAATTGATGCTCTATAAGTAGCAAATATAATTAAAAATGAAAATCAATGATTACTTCTAGCTTTAAAATCGAGCATAATTATCATTTTAAGACTAGAAGTTCGAATTGTGTATTATATGGATTTGTTGATGATGCTGTGAGCAATCATCAAACAACCTTATTTTTGTAGTGATTTCCAGATTATTTCTCATCATTCAGATCTAACAAGTATAATATTAAGCGATATTAAAGCCAATTTATAAGAATTAATGTCTACTACATAATTCTTGATAATTTTTTTGTTTTTTTTATAATTTTGTCAGCTAGGTCTAAATATAAGTTTTATTTATTTATGAATACGATAATACAGTATTAAAAGATATATCAATTCAATATAAAAATGATTTATTGTTATAATTATAACTTTAATAAAAATTAAAATTTGAATATATTTCAAACATAAAATTTTAATATTCAATGTACTAGTAGGAATGATGTTACAATTTATTTAAAATACAATGTATATAATGTTTTAAGAGAATTATAATTGAATAAAATATTAATTATAATTGTAAAATAAAACAAATTATTGATTAACTACTAAATATAAGACTAGAATCTGATTACCATTAAATTTCGAAATAGACCAAGAAAATCGTGTGTTTCCATTGTTGATGTAAGGTGAATCAGTTTAAGTCTTGATACCATCTTGAGATGCTTGGTTATCATTGTTGCTTTTGACACCTTGGGTAACAATTAAACCGTTGAAAAAGCTTCCAGAATTTTGAGAGATGTTGAAGTCATTGACAGGCTTTCAATAAATAGCAGAGTGAAAACTGGCATTGCAGCCATATGAGTCATTGAATGAGGTACTGAAAGCAGGGGTATATTTGGTAGCTGACCCTCAGGAAGTGTTAGATCAAACCCCTTAGTTATTTTATATAGTACCCACGCTAACACAGCTAATAAGCTCTTGACCAAAGTTGTTTTGAGTTCCATCATGGATTTCATTCTTATCAGTTTTAATTGATATTAGTGAATACTGTAAAATGGAGTTATTTCCCCCATTTAACAGTGCTTTTGAGACCGATTATGGGAATGTAAATGATTGAGAATGAGAAAACCTTATAAGGATTGAGGAAAAGCGAAAAAGTAGCAAGACAAGCAATGTTAAAAGTTACAGAGATCGTTACAGTTAGATCTAAAGTAATAATAAATTATTTTTAAGTAATATAGGTTAATATTTCAAAAAATATCTTTACGATTTGGATATGTTCTATGATTTATTCATGTAGATAATATTAAATTCTATATTATTCAAAGGAGATGGATTCCAGCAAATGCATATTGAATTTTCCACATCTTGCATATTCATTATTTTGTTACTCTTTTCATTAATTAAAAATAGACAAAAATCATTTTAGACTCAAAATTTTTGGCACTTATAAAAATGAGTGTTCGGCTTTGACTAAATTGGTTATCTATTTATTCACATGATCAAATTTTTTTGCATTCAAACTCCTGTTTCTGCAGGATCTTGATAATTTCTATTAATGTTAACAAATCTGATATGATAAAATAATTTATTTTGTCGTACATATTATAAGTTCTAGAATCATATATAATATTTATATAAGTTGTAAATACTAATACTATATTTTTTAAATTAGTGCAATTTTTCACCATGAATTATTACGATCCATTAATTCATATTTTAAATTGTGAATACGTATTTCATAAAATAAGATTGAAAATATAATTATCAAAAATTTCTTAAACTTGGTGATATTTATGATTTAGAGTAGAATTTATTATTTTGGTAAAGATAATTCATATTCTGGCAAAAAAATAGATTACTGGATATTTCAAATTATGAGTAATATTATAAATTTGACATCATATTATAGTTTTTATTGGATTATCATATATTGTATCAATAGCTAATTTCGAGCCATGGATATTTTGGTTTTACCTAGAAAATTTATTTGAATAAATTGAATCATTTGAATTCGAAATTTAGAGTTTTGGGTTATAAATATCAAACATTAAAAATACATTACGGTTAAATATATATATATATATTATTTCATATATTGAATGTATATCATGTTAGCTATATTACTAATTCTTCCGACCACAACATTATAAAACTCTGATATATATATATATATACATATTGATAAATATTACCGCATTGCTAACAAATATTAAATCACTTAATATTTATCTTAGAGAACGATTTATAATAAATTGTGAGTGATGTATACACATACTTAGAAGTTAAAACTAGCTAAATAAATTTAAGTATTGCTGTTAATTTTCTGAATAGTTTGATGATTCGAACTCTATTTTGTGACATTAAAAGTATTAACAATTCTAACAAATTGGAATTTAAGGGTATGATTAACAAAAAATTGCTTTTGAAATTAATTCCCCTAAAACATTGGCAAAGACCGTTTAAACAATACTGATCGGATGCCAGGAATGATGAACATATATAATTCAAGTTGATGGTATTTAATATCATTCAATTAATAATTTATTTACATATCTAATTTAATTAAAATGATCTCTGCCACCTTCTTCATTGCTTGCATTGCTTCTGTGACTGCTGCTCCTCAATCTTACGGCTCTTTCGGTGTTGCTCCCATCTCTGCCATTTATATCCCTATTACTGCTCCTAAAGGTGCTGCCCAATGGGGAAATACCTCTTCTTCTCAATCCTCATCTGGATCCACTAATACTTGGGATAGTGAAGTGCACTCAGGAACTGCAAGCAACTTTGGCCAAGAGATCACCAATTATGGTAGCCAAGGTACTAACTACGATAACCAAGCTGCCACTTCAAACACTTTTGGAGGATCTGTTACCCAATACAGTTCCGCCACCAATTCTCCATCTTATACTGATTCATATGGATCTACCCCTAACACATCTGGTCAATCATCAACAGTTGGAGGATCAGTTAACAATTTCACCAATTCTCAAAATTCAGGAAGTTCAGTTACTGGAGGATTTGTCACTCAAGGTGTCAAAGGATCAAGTTACAATAATCAACAAGTCTCACAAGGAGGAAGCAACACTCAAACTCAATCTTCATTCTCTAACTCTGCAAACTCAGGATCATCTTGGAGTATCCCAGCTTCATATGGATATGAATACATTGCACCTCCCACCTACTAATCATCTTCGCTATTTAATTAATTTAATTTTATTTTTTTTAATTCATATTTTACTATTATATTTTTTTGAATTAAAAAATTTTACTGATTAAATGTTATTTAAAATGAAAAATTATAATTTCATACTGTCCAGTAATTACATAGTATATAATTTGCATTATGACGGGGAGTAAACTAACCCATTGGAAGTAATTCCTTAAAGGATATAGAATATGAGGCAAACAGCCAAAAATGTTGGTAAAATATTAAATAAAGTGTAAAGTTGAAGCTAAGAGTATAGAGGCGAATATTTATTTCGGAAAATTGAATAATTTAAATACTTTAAATCTATTCAAAGGAGGCTTATAAAATGGAATATCTAGAATATAACAAGTTCTTGGGGCTAAGGGTTAAAATATCCTTATTAATTCCATTCTAATTGGAATAAGTTTTATAATCATTTGTAATTTTATATAAAGCAAATTATATTTGACTTTTTAATTTTTTTATTTCATATCCAAATAAGTGAAACTAATACCTTGAATATAATATATCATTTTGATGAGACTAAGAAATAAGGAATAACATTCAAATTAAATAAAAATTCAATTGAATACAAAATCTTATATTTTCAAATATTATTTAAAATAATATATCCTAATTTCAAATTATATAAGTCTGTGATATTTTTAGTTAAATTTAAAAAACAAAATATAGAATTATTATCTCATTTACACTGACAACTGTAAACGTGGGAGGTAGTAGTCTTTTAGAGCTTAAACATGGAATCACCAGTGATAAATGATAGATTACCACAAAATTAAGGGAAATTAAGAGGGTTCACCAAATTGGGTGAAATAGCTTACTGCAAATCAAGTTCTTTGAATTAAGTAAATATCTCACGCTCGTCATAACTCAATACTTTTGTGAATGTTACAAGAAAAACTTAGAGATTGGATACTTTTGAAAATGAAGATAGAAAGATGTATTTATTAGTTTGCTTGTGGTAATCTTATATTAGTTTCAATTGTGAATGTTCGTGAATGTATAGGCCTTACAGGCAGAAAATGATAAGTTTAACCAGTTCATGAAATGAGGCACTTCTAATGTGACTTCTTGTATCAGTGTGATAACTGGAGTTTCATGAGTGATGGACACAATTATTTCCCATCAACACTAATTAGTATGATATTTTTGAGTTTTTTAATAAGTTATGTAAATAAAGATTAATATGAGAAAAATATTTATAATTAAATTTTTATGGTAGGATATTTAATGGCATTTTTTTTCCAAATTAATTTTAAATATATTTTTAATATCAGAAACAGTAAAATAAATATACATTATAAACTTACTTCTCTCTCTTATTATTAATAACTTTTTGTTATATCTTTGGTAAGTTGCCAATATTAAAAAACAGCCCTTTTTATTTAAAAATAAAATTTGATATTTTATTACCTTGGTTATATTCTTTTTAATTTTATTTTTATAAATCCTTATTCTATAATTACTCAAAACAATTATAATAATATAAATTGGAATCTAGTGAATATTCTAAATATGATTGCTCTTGCTAATTGATTTTATTAAGACATTTATAGCATTAGTTTTATATATTTTATCATTATATTTTAAAAAAATAGGTTTTTCAATATTTAATAAAAATATTATTTTAAACCTATATTATATAAAAAAATATATAATTTATGATTAACTTTTTAACTTTTTAGAATTAGATAAGAATCTTTAATTATTTTAATTTATTATAATAGTTAATATTTTTTTATAAATAAAATACTTTTGTTAAATTTATAAAGGGGTTTGTTTTAGCTTAACCTAGGATTTTAATTTATATTTAAATAAAGCAATTTACAATGGATTTTCAAATATATTAATTATAATGATATCTTATAACAATTTAAGTCCAAAGTGAAAAGATAAAAAGTTATATATAATTATAGTTACCTTAGATTTTTTTTAAATTTAATATAATATATCAGGTATATATTTTATGCTTTCTATAATTAAATTAATTTTAATTTTCAATATAATTAATATATTTATATTTAATCTTAAAATACTTTGATAATTCATTTGATAAATTAAAAAATAAAGTTTATTATAATTTTTTTTCTTATAATCAAAAAAATAGTGGTAAAAATTAATATATTAAATATTGATAAGTATTGGATTATTTTTTTTAAGCTTTATAACCATAATTCCAGCTATAAACTGTAATTTTAGATAAAATATTATATTTATAAGTTGTTTATAAAATTTATAGAATTTTAAAAAATTGGTGGTTAAGCTGTAATAATAGTTAATTAAATAATTTCTGATATTTACTTTATAGTTTTGCCAAATATAAGTTTAATATAATATTTTCAAATTGGAAAATAATAATAAATATAAAAAATTATATATATATAGATATATATATTAATATATTATTTTATTTTATTGATTTTTTATTTATTTATATTATACTTTGATATTTCATATTTTTAATATTTTGAAAAATCAGAAATTAACATAATAATATTATATATTTACCATCCCTAAAATAAATTATTTATTATTTTTGTTTTTTAATATATTGTTAGTATATGCCTTGAAATTCACTTAATTTAAGACTTCATAACAAAATATCCAAAAAAAACCTTTTTTTTATTATTGTTAGGTTAAAATAATTGATTATTGAATAATATAGGATTTTGTTAAAATATGACAAAATAAACAAAATGTATTTTTTTAAATATAGTCTAGCAAAGCCAATGAATTATTAATTTTTTTTGATTAACTATCAATTTAAGATAGACAGTTAATTTTAAAATAAAATAAAATTTTAAATATTTATAAAATTTTCATATATAGGATATTAAATATCCATTTAAGTATTTCATTAATTAACTCTAATATTGTTAATTATTATTTAGTTTATTTTCTAAAGTTTATAATATATATGATTATATTATAATATTTAGTTTATAATCTTTGCTAATTAGAAATTTTTTCAATAATTTTTATTATTTGATATAAACTTATTATATCAATTATTATATAATTTATTGACTATTTATAATGAAGAATTTTTTTCAAAAATGAAATATATATATATACACTAGCTTGCAAAAGTAAGTTATAAAATAAAAATCATTTATATATTTACTTATAACTTAAACAATTCTTAACTAAATTAATTTAAATTAAAATATATAATTAAAGTATATTACCTAATTATATTAAGTTATATTTAATTATAATTAATATACTATTAGTTAATATATTAAATCTTAAATTTTAAATAAGGTGAGTTATAAATTTGTAGGTTTAAGAATTAAAAGGGTATATAAAATAAAAATTACTTAAATCTTTTTTTCTTTTATTAAATTATATATATATACTAATATTGTTATTATAAATTATTATTTTAAATAATATTAGTATTAAAATACCTAAATCCCTTTTTAAAAAGATTTACTTATATATTAATCAACTTTATAGTAAAGATAAATTAACTTATGAAATTACTAGAATTATTAATATTAGTTAGTTTATTATAGTTAAAGTTATTAAAAATTATAATAAAGATATATTTAAACTTAAACTTAAATATTTTAAGATTATAAATAAACATGATAAAAAGTATATTTATAGGTTGGTTAATATAAGTAAATATAATACTACTATAGAAATATAAAAAAAAGTATAAGATTATATAAAAATATTGATTAATACTAATATTATTATATATGTTTTATGTTGTAATAGATACTACTTGTGTTTTAAAAAAAACACCCTTAATTAAAAAAATCCCATTATAAAATTAGGTGGGAGTTTAAATATCACTATTAAAGTTAAATTAAAACTAATTAGAGTAAGGTTATTTAATTTAATGAAACAAAAATATACTTTAGTAAATTTAATAGAAAAGCTAAATATTTTAAAAAAAACAAAAAACTACTTTGTAACTATTATGTTATTTTAACCCAAAAATATAATAGTAGGTTAATTATAGTTTAAGGATATATATTATCTTTTGATATAAGATATCTTTATAAAATTGATAAGGGAATTAATATTGAGATATATTAAAATATTCTAAATAATAAATTAAAAAAAACTAATAAATAATATAAATTAAATAAATTAAATATTATTTTCTAATAAGATAATGTTTTTTGTTATATTACTATTTCTATTACCAAATAGCTTAAAAATAATAAAATAATAGTTATAAAGTGGTTTCTTTAATCTTTTATCTTTAATTTAATAAAACATTTTTGGGATTAATTAAAAAAAATAATTAAAGTTTTCCCACTAACAAAAAATTTAAATAAGTTTTAAAAATATATTTAAGAAGTTTAAAACAAAATTAAACTTTTTTAATATAAAAAGTTAATTGACTCTATACCTTATAAACTTAAGAAAGTTAAAAAAGCAAAAGGTAAATATATTAAGTTTTAATTTTCTTTCCATAACTAAAACACACAAATTTATAACTCACCTTAGGTAAAATTTAAATTTTAATATATCAACTAAAAGTTAATATAATTAGATCAAATATATTTAATTATAAATAAATAATATAAGTTTATTATATGTTTTAATTTAAATTAATTTGATTAAGAATCAACAGAGTTATTGATAATAATATATATAATTATAATTTTATAACTTAATTTTGTGGGCTAGTGTATATAGTTTCATGACTATAACTAAATGTCTACTTTATTATTAATTTTCAATATTGCTCTCAAATTTATTTTTATTATTATTAATAAAATTAATTATTTAAAATATTATTAAATAAAAACCAATTTTAATTTTTTAAGAAATTGATTGGGAATAATTCAGAAAACTATTATTAAAGTACAAATCAATGGTCTAAAAAAAGTATTATAAATAAAAATTATAAATTATTTTAATCTGTTGTGAAGGAAAATTTAAATAATTAAAGTATTTATTAAATAGTATTTATATAAACAATGCTAATACTGTTGAATTTTATATACTCAATAGCTTGATGAATAATACCAATAATCAATGATTTTGTCTATAATTAATTTTTTGCAATTTTTTTAATATATTTATTTATGATAATTAAACCAAACATATTGAGAAATTTATATAAAATTTTGAAACCAAGACTTTGATACCATTGTCTCAAATGTCTAATTTCCAATAGATGGATGGGTGAAATTATTTATAGTTGGAAATGGCGCAATAGGATATGTTGAATTCCAAGGAAAATGCTCATTTTGAATATTGTTCCAATACATATTATAGGTACTATACATATAGGATTTCTTATAATCCGCTAAATACTCATACTTTCTAGCATCCAAAGCTTTCTGGTCATTTGCATGGAGTGCTTGATAAATAAATTCACCTGTCGCTTTGATTGCTTTTCTGGTGTATTTGTTTGAGGGAATTACCTCAAAGGTGTGGACCATATCTTCATAATTATAAGTTTGAATATTAGGAATAATAGATTTTTTCTTATTGGATTTTATTTCCGCTTCAGCCCTGAACTTGCCATAGATCAAACCGGGATCTCTAATTGAATCTCTATTGCCGACTATCACCAAAGTTGGAGGTAGGTTTTCCATGTTGGTATCAAAGATTTGACTAATTTCAGGCCAAAATACAGCTTCTTTAGGTCCCAAAGGTGAACCATCTTTAATCATTCTTTGCACTACCTCTGGTGGTGACTGATTATAAACCCAATCATAAAAAGTAGAATTCATATGTATTCCAGTACTGTCTAAAGTCACTGGTTCAGAAAGATCCCACAAAGTATCTAATTTATTATTTTGAAAGAATGAGGGCTGAGTAAATGTCATATCAGTTACTGGAGAAAATAAAAACGCTCCTGCCACATTTGGTAGGTTTAAATTTCTGAGTATATGAATTAAAGAGGTGGATAAATGACCTCCTGCGCTATCACCTCCAACAACTACTTGAGAACTATTCATTCCTTTCCCACCTTCAGACTCAGATGTCAGCAGGTAAAAATATACAGCGAAAACATCTTCAAGCATACTTGGTAAGGTGTATTGAGGTCCTAGTCTATAGT
Source organism: Conidiobolus incongruus B7586 (assembly GCA_000697335.1). Lineage (NCBI taxonomy): Eukaryota > Fungi > Entomophthoromycota > Entomophthoromycetes > Entomophthorales > Conidiobolaceae > Conidiobolus > Conidiobolus incongruus. The sequence continues at coordinate 18,082 of JNEM01016616.1, forward strand.
TTACAGCTATCACATGGCTAGAAGATGCTTCAGATAGATCCTCAAATATAGAATGATAAAGACAACTATGACCAAAGGTCCATGATCCTCCATGAATATAATAAATTATAGATTGTGGCTCAGACAATTTGTGTTTTGTTGGAGTTATAAATTCCATATTCAACGGTTCACTAAATTTCCAATGATGATTACTTGGTAAAGGGTAATATCCATATCTTTCTTCAAAGTAATGTTTTAGGACACGGTATGCTTGTTCTCGGAATTTGTCTGGTACGTTATTGGATTGAATATCAAGTGCTAGAGATGGAAAATATTTACACGCAGCAGTCCATCCTTGTAATATATCTACTCGAACTTCTCGAGCATGCCTCATCAAGGATTTAAGGAATTTAACACTAGTTGAGTGTAAAAATCCCCAATTATCAGAGTGTGGTTCCTTTAAGAAAAAGGCATCTGCTAAAATCTTTAGTCCAACAGGTGTATATTTGAGTTGATTGAATATCGTGAAAAAAGGAAAATTTTTAGAATCCATTTCAAATTTTTAAAGTAATTAAAATTGATTAATTAGTACTCAAGCCACTTTAAATATTCTATCTCATTTTGTAATAAATATAGATGTCCCTCTCAATTTACAATTCTGATCAACAGCAAAACCACAATTTAATAAGTAGAAACGTACCTTAACTAGTGACACCATGTATAGCTTAATTATCCAATAAAATTAATAATAGAAAAATTTTGCAAAATTTTGAAATATAAAAATAGCAAAGCCACAACTCCCATTAGAGGTATATAAATTTGATAATTTTTTTAAAAATTTTTTGAATTATGATTATATATTGATAAATAATTTTTGAGTTATAAGAGATATTTTATTTATCAAATTATAAAATATTTGAATATTAAATAAAATAATAAACATTAAATTATTATAATATTATTTAATAAAATACAAATTAATATTTTTTAAAAAAATTTTTATCTGCAAAATTAAAAATTTTAATCTTTTTATTTTCAATTGATAAAATATCGCTTTATCAAAATTGAATAAACTATATCTTCAATTTTGGATTAATTATTTATAATGCATTAGATTCATATACCAAAAATTGGAAAATTTCCTCTAGAATCTGTAATTAATTTTTTATTAACCAATAAAAGTTTGTAAATGGCTTTTTGAAGCAAGAGTGTAATAAATAGTAGTTATTCAATATGTTTATAATGCCATATCATAATTTAATTGCTTGAATTAATCAAATTTAATTAATTTAATTCAATTTACAAATTAGTTAAAAATTGAATAATTGAATTAATTAAATGTTATTACAATAATAAGAAAAAATAACTAATAGTTTTTTCCATATTACCTGTATTTGAGATTTTATATTAAAGCAATTTTAATGTTGAAAAATATAATAATTGAAAGAATATTCAGATACATAAGATTTTATCCATTTACTCAAAAGATTTAATATTCCCTATTAAGTAAAGAATTTAATGGTTTATTAATATATATTTATATCAATAGTGTCAAAATATGGTGACAACTTGTTAAAATTTTGTCTTTATATTTCTGTTCTATATATTTCATCTTATCATTATAAAACAATTCATTTACTTTGACTGTAATTTGTTAAATCCAGATTTTTGAAAACGTCTTGTGGTGAACACTTACGTTAAATATGAATAACATATGATTATTGAAATTGATGGTATATTTGAATGTTAACTAAATGCTATATAATAATTATTATAATTTATTGTGAATTATTAGATTGGATCAGCTAAATCCAATAAGTAATATATTAATATTAGGTAAATTTATTTTGGAATATGGTGATTCAATTTTAATATTAATCATACACATTGAAAATAAATTAGCAAGTATTCTGTCACTTAATATAAAATTATTGAAATCCCTGGAATTCATTTTCCAGTCTAAATTTTACAATATTTAATCAATTGTTCTTATCTATTCGCATATGAATGTATAATATAATAATATCATTTGAAAATTTTCCATTCAACCATATTCTTGAATTTTCTCTATATATTCCAATAAAATTATATTTCAGCATATATTATTTGTCTAATATTGACAAAGGTTCACATCGTCATCACTAAATTATGCACATGATTATATTGTTATTTTTAGTAAATACAAATTGAACAAATGAATCATGATACATATGCGACTGCTTGAAAAATAAACTGATTTTTTCAATTATATAAATAAAATTAGGAATGCTAAACTAATTTGCATAAATTATTTATCACATGCTTTTGATTGATCAGAATTAAATCAATTAGATCTATAAGTCTGATAAATTTAATAATTAAAGGAATGTTTTCATCTTCATACTTAATAATTTGATAAAATTAGAATTTACTAAACGAAAATTTTTTTTATTGAATTTTAATATTTTTGTTTTTTTTCTAGGTTTTTCTTTATTAATTAAATATAATTTGCAATTATATATGTTTTTTAAAAGTATTAAAACTGAAAAATTAAATATATCAAACAAAAATTATAACCAACATATATAAACTTGTACATTCATTTATATATAACATTTATAATCTTTAAAGTAATCGCAGTTATACTATATATTAACACAATGATTATTTGAATTTTGCAATGTTAAATTAAGAGATATGAAATTTGGGGATTTTCCATTATTAATGAGCCCATTAAGTGTTAATATTGTAACAAGCTAGGTGACTCTTCTGCCCAAGTATTTTTACATCAACTTAATGTCATTTCTCCTTTGCATACCATCTCCTCCCATTCTATTTTTCAATTGGCTGATATTATAAGTCACCAGAGAATCCCATGAATCACCTTATCCAACTCATTCTATATAAAGCCCAGAGTTAGAGCTATCCTCAACAAGACAAGTTTGATCTGGGTCCTCCCAACTATTTGGCTTAAGTCAATAAACCCCCTATCTCCCTAACACTTACCTGGAATTCCCCAGATCTATCTCTTTTATCTAATCTACTTTGGACACAGCTTTCCCAAAACATTTTAATATTGAAAGGAATTCAATTATTATAAAATTTAATTTAGTTAGGTGTTTTATAATGAGTTTTGTAAATTAAGATCGTTGTTAGAAAAGTACTGGTAATACGATTTAGTAAATTATTTATTAATCTTGTATGTCTTAAAACTTACTTACTGTTGAGACTTCATAGCAGAATATCCAAAAAACCTCCTCTCTTTATCATCCCTGGATTTAAATAGTTGATTCAGTGAATGATATATCTAACAAAGAGTAACCTTTAATTATGGACTGACAAAGCCAGCCTGGATTAGAAATAGTATTGGCTCAACTATCAAATTGAGATGGACAGGTAATTTTGAAAGCAACAATACCCTAAATAATATAGGATATTAGAAAAATAATAAATTAAAATATAATTATACTTTTCAACAGCTTAAAATTCAGTCATTAAAAATAGTTATACCCATTATACCAAAATCTGTATTATATTGATCTTAAAAGAGTATTAAAAATAATATTTTTATAATATATTTAATTTTGGTATATAATCTGAGAAATTTGAATTAAATATTATTATTTGAATATAATAATAGATTAATTAATTAATTTTCAAAATAGTAAATATTATTATTTTCTATTGTATTAGGGTTTTTATAAAATTTGATTCAATTTGTTTAATATTTTGAAATATTATTAATTTCCTAATTTATCTTATTGGTCAAATTTTTAAGGTCATCCCTGAGACGTGTAACTTTGAAAGTATAAAAACCTATTAGTTCGTTTAAATAAATTTAGCATAAATCAACTCTTAATACCTTCATTCAATAATTCAAAAATTCAAAAAACTAATAAAATCATAATTCTAATTTAATTTGAAATGATTTCTGCTACTTTTATCTTTGTTCCCATTACCTTGTTAGCTGCCGCTCCTCAGTCATACGGCTCATTCGGTGCTTCACCTTTTACTTGGACATATACTCCTACCACTTTTCCTAATGGTGCTGCTCAATGGGGAAGTACTTCATCTTCACAGTCATCCTCCGGACAAACAAATGCTTTGGATAATCAAGCCTGGTCTGGTACCGCTAGTAATTTCGATCAAGCGATCACTAACTATGGTAGTCATGGTACCAGCTATAACAACCAAGCGTTCTTATCCAACACTTTCGGAGGATCAATGACTCAATATAGCTTTCCCACTAGTACTGGGTCATATCCCTTTTGGATGAAGACCTAATTCACGTGGCCAATCTACTACTGTTGGTGAAGCCCAGCATAACCTCATTAACTCCTAGAATTCTGGAAGTTCAAATGCAGAAGGATTTGTTGATTAATGTTTCAAAGTATTCAGCTACAACCACCAAAAAATATCACAAGAAGGAAGCAACACTCAAACTCAATCATCATTCTTTAACACTGTGAACTCAGGATAATTTTAGAATACTTCTTGTTGATTTGATTATTATTATTAATATTTAATTACTCACTAACCATTATATTAATTAATAAATATAATTTAATATTTAATAATCTTTTTCAAAATTTTGAATGATTTAAAAAAAATATTTATTATAATTTCAAAATTTTTCATTGATAATTTATATATAACAATATTATGAATTTTTGTAATATTATATGTTCAAAAAAATTTTTTTTAAATTATAATTTTAATTATAAAGATATTAATTTACAATTGAAAGATTATATAAATTTAATTGCTTACCTACAGTATCTTAATTATACAATTTATTATTGTTCAATTTTCTGTATATTTACTTGTAATGAATATATTTTTGTAAGTCGAAAATGGTTTATTTAATACTAAAATTCTTTTAGTATTTGCTAAATTATATATAATGTTTAATATACTATTAAAGTGAAAGAAATAATATATTACCACATCAGTTAAAAATTTCATTTATTTAATTCACACATAAATAATTAGGATTTATTTATTATTCTCAAATTGAGTAATTAAATGCCAATAGTATTGTTTATCAAGTTATGATAATTAAATCAATGAAAAAACGTCTGAACGATAAAATAACAGATTGATTCATATAATTAGTTAATCCTATACGGTATTTAATTGATATTTGTTATGATATTATAATAAAGGCTAGGTGCTTCTGATTTACTAGAGAGATTGAATTTAATACTAACTCCCTTATGAACCAAATAGTCCATTTTAAAATTAAAACTAAATTTTGGATTAATTAAATTTGTTAATTTATAAAATTTCATTCAAGAATTCCAGATTGTGTTATCAATTTTTCAGTTTTAATCCCTGAGACTTCAAAAATTTTGCTGAAGCAAAACAAACTTTTTAATGTGACTGAAAGGAATCACAGTATAAAAGAATTGTCAATCATCTTTTCAAAGATCATAATAATAGCTTAATAATAATTTATATTAATATAATTTAATTCATCATGATATCTGCTAATATCTTGATTGCTTGCATTGCTTCTTTGACTGCTGCTCCTCAATCTTACGGATCTTTCGGTACTTCTCCCGTTCGTTTCACATACACTCCTATCACTCCTCCTAAAGGTGCTGCTCAATGGGGAAATACTTCATCTTCACAGTCTTCTTCCGGACAAACTAACACCTGGGATAGTGAAGTTCATTCTGGTACCTCAAGCAATTTCGGTCAAGAGATTACTCACTATGGTAGTCAAGGTACCAACTACAACAACCAAGCTTCCTCATCTAACACTGTTGGAGGATCAATGACTCAGTACAGCTCTGCCACTAACACACCTGGATATAATTCATATGGATCAGGACCTAGTTCATCAGGTCAATCTACTACTGTTGGTGGATCACAGAATAACTTCAGCAACTCTCAGAATTCTGGAAGTTCAGTTACAGGAGGATTTGTTACTCAAGGAGTCAAAGGGTTCAGCTATAACAACCAACAAGTATCACAAGGAGGTAGTAACACCCAAACTCAATCATCATACTCCAATTCTGCTAATGCTGGGTCTTCCTGGAACATTCCAGCTTCTTATAGCTATAGTGGTTATTAATTCGGCTTTACAAAATAAGAATATATATATATATATATATATATATATATGTTTCAAATATTTGAATAAAATATAATTATTGTATCAGATTGTTCTAAATTTATCTAAATCAATATATTATTATTAGAAATTTCACTATAATAGACACTAATAAACCATATAACTAAATTAATGATTATATTCACATTTTGTTTTAGAAATTACATAATTTTTCATCAGTATATAAAATAATCGAGTAGCAAATTGTTATATACCGTCTATTCAACTCGAGTAATAAAAAACTGATATTAACATCCTTTGCCTTTCTCAAGGTGTTAATTTGATATGGTTGTATAAATACTTAATTGATCAATTAAACAAATATAAAATTGATTTAAATTATAGAAAACACTGTAACTATTTGTAAAACATTTCCTGATATGATTATTTTTAAGTTTATATAAATTAATAGTAGTTAATAATAATTCTTGAAATTTTAGCTAAGTACTAACCTTTAGAAAATGATAATCTATAAAAATTCATGTATTATATATAATAAATCCAAAATAATTCATTCAAATTAATCATTTTTAATTGAATTAAATTAAATTATTAGGGTTCATTATTATAATATCAATCAAAAGAATAAATAGAATTTAGTTTAGAATAATAAGGTTCATATTCTTAAACAATTAAAATAACACATAAATGACTGGTTTATTTTTAATATAAATCAATTTTACTGTTTTCAACATTGGCCAATTATAAACAATTATACAGTAAAAACCAAAACATAGATAAATGAATATATAATAAGTTTGAAATCAACAAGCAACATAAATAATAAGATAAAAATAGTTATATTCATATTTTGAAAACAGGTAAACTCATACTTGATATTCAGAAATATAAATATGGAATGATTCATTTTGTTTATTATGACTACAATTTGGGGAATTGAATTAGAAATTTATAATTAACATTATTAATTCCTCGCAGCTTACCTTAATTGTAAACACTAGGGTTTAAAACAATACTCAGGTGTATTTTATTTTAAATTTCTATCAAATTGTGGAAATTCCAAATTTTGCAATTTATTCAACAGTTTTTTGTAACTGATTACATTAATAAGATTTAGTCCCCGAAACAAATTTCAAATTTAAAAGTTGGTTGATTGAAAGCAATATAAAAAGATGTTAGGAATTCATCTAATCAATTATCTAAATAATTTAATATTTATTTTAATTTAATTTACCATGGTATCTGCTAATATCTTGATTGCTTGCATTGCTTCTTTGACTGCTGCTCCTCAATCTTACGGATCTTTCGGTACTTCTCCCGTTCGTTTCACATACACTCCTATCACTCCTCCTAAAGGTGCTGCTCAATGGGGAAATACTTCATCTTCACAGTCTTCTTCCGGACAAACTAACACCTGGGATAGTGAAGTTCATTCTGGTACCTCAAGCAATTTCGGTCAAGAGATTACTCACTATGGTAGTCAAGGTACCAACTACAACAACCAAGCTTCCTCATCTAACACTGTTGGAGGATCAATGACTCAGTACAGCTCTGCCACTAACACACCTGGATATAATTCATATGGATCAGGACCTAGTTCATCAGGTCAATCTACTACTGTTGGTGGATCACAGAATAACTTCAGCAACTCTCAGAATTCTGGAAGTTCAGTTACAGGAGGATTTGTTACTCAAGGAGTCAAAGGGTTCAGCTATAACAACCAACAAGTATCACAAGGAGGTAGTAACACTCAAACTCAATCATCATACTCCAATTCTGCTAATGCTGGATCATCTTGGTATATTCCAGCTTCTTATGGCTATGGTAGCTATTAATTTGATTTTGCGAAATAAAAATAATTATTTTTTTTAATTATTTTATAATAAATTTTCTTTTTAAATATTTAATCAATTAAATAATAAATTTAGAACAATTTTAAATAGATTATTTTTTTTAAAAAAAATATTATAAATTTATTATACACATTTTCTAATATTATTTTTAATTCTCATTAAATATTACTACTTACATTTTTATCAAAATATATATACTAATAAAAATATTTTTTTTGGATATTTATTATAAGAATTTGATTTCATAGTTATATTCAAAGTATTGATCTATATTTATCAATTCAAGTAAAAGTAAAGTTTTTTTTTAAAAATATAATTATAATATTTTAATATAAAAATTTGTAATTCATTTGAAGGAAATAAAAATTTTTTTGATACTATTATTTTAAACTAGATACAATCTGAATATTCCATAAATCATAGTATGATAGATTCAAAACAATATTTGTTATAGAATAAGGATAAAACGAACTATATTTAATATGCTTAAATTATTTAGTATTATTACAAAATTCTTTTCATAACTTGGAAGTTGAAAATATGCTTAAAATTTGAATTGAATTTAATAAATAAAATAGAATTCAGACTGAGATTATTTATAGAAGTAATTATTGAGGATATTTAATTCTTTTGATAAAATTTATAATTTGTATTTGAATCAATAATAAAAAAATGAAAATTAAATAATATCAAGTTCTGCTCATCAATATACTATACAATAACTAAACACAGATTTTAAAATAACAATAATGCAATATATAGAAGTATATTGAGTTATCAATTCATTAAAAATATTAAATTATATAATAAATTTTTAAATATTCCAAATAACAACTTTACCATCTAATCCACTAGTAGAAAATGAAGTAATATCAGTTCCATTAGATTTGAAATCTCTCAAATCCCTAAAAAGAATTAATATTAAGTTCACCAATAATTAATATTTATAACTTACTTAATAGTGTTGTGATGAGTGGTAGAGAGTTGAGCTTCTTCGGGTTGATTTTCCTGTTTACCCAAGCTGTCCATTTGACGGAATTTATTGAAAGCAGCATTAGCAGCCAATCCTGAAGAGGCAACCTTCTTTTGGACTCCCATATCAAGAGTTTTGACGAATTTCCAGGATCCTTGACCATCGGCTTCGAATAAGGAAGGTACAAAGTCGTGTCCAGCAGCTACCAATCTGTTTTCAGAGAGGAATTTGATACAAGTGAAGGGCAAGCTATTGCATCTGAGATTTTGTAAAGTATTAGTTTCGGAATCAACGATATTTAAACTACAATCATGACCGGTGAAAGCTAATAACCTGCCACTAGGTGAGAATGCGACACTGTGGATCCAACCACCAGTGGGATTTTCATATTCACCGCAAACTGTATTGAAAGGTAATTTTTCTCCCCAAGCGGTAGGAGCAGGCCTAAATAATGGATTTAGCCAAAAACTTTATAATAAATATAGTATATTCAATACTTTTCATCGACACCTTTAATAAAAGCAGAAAAGACACGAGCCTAAAAAAATAAAAAAAGATTAATTTTGATATGGGAAAAATTGATAAAATAATTACCTTCATATCAGCTGAACCAGCTGCCAACAAAACGTTATTGGGATGCCAATCCAAACTCAAAATAGTAGAAGTGATGGGCTTTTTCAAATGTTTAGAAACCCACCAGTCACTATCTTTACTAAAGTAACAGACACAAATTTGTCTAGCACCTGAAGCCACTGCAAACTTATTTTCTAAAGGACTCCATCTGACAAATGTAGCAGCGCGATTAATTCTGAGATGTACAATAGATGGTTTCCACTTGTTCAAACTTTCGTCAAAATTCCAAACGTAAGCATTTTTGTCTTGAGAGCAGGATACAATTAAATTAGTATTAGGGGCCCAATCGATACTAGTGACTTGTAAATCATGCTACAAATAATTTTTAAGTTTTATAATTTTAATTGATGGAATAAATAAATGAATAATACCTCTTGTAGAGTGTGAATTAATTTCCATTCGCCTCTATTTTCTAATTTATATATTAAAATTTGGGTGGAATTGGGAGATAAAGCGACCTCTAAATGTAAGATATTAGATAATTGATCATTTACAATAAAATTGAAGATATAACTTTACCAGTACGATCACGATTAAAACAATGAGTATAAATTGGAAAAGGGAATGTATTTTGTAAAGTAGAATCCATTTTGAATTGATTTTATTTATTCAGAAATTAATGATATTGAATTAATTTTTATTGAATACTGAATTCATTAATGAATAAGAGTTGATATATTTGAATTTAATGAATGATAACTTTTAATGTTAAATTGTAATTATGTCACAAGTTATTTGCAAAATCAGTCCCATAAAATTCAAATTATTAATATTCCAATCATCAAATCTTATATGAATTATCTCTATTCCCAAAATTAAATCATTACCATCAAACTATTTGATATGTTACTTAGCTATATTATCTTATTATTTTACTAATTTAGCGACTAATATAAATTTTACAAAGTTATAATACTTCAATTTAGATAAAATCATGATAATAAATTTCAAAAAGCTAAAAAAATTAGTATAAATTAGCATTAAATGTTTCAAAAATTAAGTTATGAAATAAATTAAATTAATTTATTAATTAATTTTGGAAAGTTAAAATATAGGCTTTGGTATTATGAATAATGCTTATATTCTAATTTGATATCTTCCAGCTTTCGTAATAGATCTGACACCCTAAAAATATTGTTAATATTATTTAAAGAGAAGTTGTTATAAATTAATATTACTTTATAAGGACGATATTTTTCGTTGGTGAGGGTTAAAGAATCAACTTGAGTATTTGAAATAGCACATAAATTGATTGAGAAATTAACATTGATACCAGAGCAGAAATGGTTATTATTATTTGGGCTAAAAGTATGTTAAAAAATAATAAAAAAATGTTGTTTTTGATATTATTACCTTGTATATGATCCTTTGAATGTGGGAATACGATCTTTTAAGTTAGCTTTATCCAATTTCCAAATAATTTGCTAAAAATGAATGAGATTGATATTTTAGAATTTATATAAACTGCAAAATTATAAAATTTACTTGTGTGCTTGGATCTATTACAACGTTTCCAATGTTACAATTGTTATCAATAATTGCTACACTTGGATTCAAAGGAATAGTAAGAATCAACTCCTCAACTGGTCTATTTTGAATGGATTTAACAGTCATAATAATTTCGAATTTGCCACCTACAAAATTGCTAAACTCAAAAAATCAATAATTTCATTATAATGCCTACCTCCTCCTTGAGCATTAGGAGTATGATTTACTCTTGCGGTCACGGGAATCATATGATTAGATGGTAAGTTAACCCTAACAGATATTATCAATTTCAAACTACAACCATTATCTAAGTTAGAATTCATCTTACCTATAATTCATCAACTTAAATTTACCATCTGGAGGTACAAATGATAAAATTTGATTTTCTTCAAAATGACGATGTCTTTTTAATAGGTATAAATATTATTGGTAATGTGTTGAATATCATCGTTATTTACCTAACACAAGGATGGAAAGTATAATCATCAAATATTCTAGGATTGACAAAGTTCATAGTAAGATCAGGCATCCCTATTTTGTTGAGAAATCAGTTATGAATATAATTTAATAAATAAAATTAATTCACCTGATAGTCTACAATTTGCTAGAATTACACCTGTAACTTCAGATGAGACGACGGTACCATTACTAGAAAAATATTATATACTTAATGTAACTTGAAATGAAATTTAACTTAATACCTGTCAATCACAGCGTCAATTTCTTCAACAATATCGAAATAAATTTCATTATTAATATATTTGATTCCTGATTTTCTCCATGTAACATCTGTTAAACTTCCAGATAAAATACCATTATGAATGCTATAAATTAGATTATACTTGAGATATATTTTTTGGGATTATTAATGAAATAAAAATTACTTCGAAACACCAGTTACGGTAGTCAACACTTTGTTCATAATAGTAGGAGGAGCAATAACATCTTTCAAGGTATTAACATCTGTCATCAGAGGGAAACCATAGTCCATCATTTCTTCCAAAAGCTAATTTAAATAAATTGATATAAATTCTTATTTTTAATAATTAATAAAATAAAATTATTACTTGATAAACGATGACAAAATTTTCTTTAATACTAATTTCTGTAACTTGACTAATGTAAACAGTTAATACATCAACAATTCTGTGAAGAAATTCGATAGCTGCTAAAGGACTTGCTATTTAAAATATTAGTAAACCAAAAAAGGAATTAATTTTTTAAATAAATTTTTATTAATAAATTCACCTTCTTTACGCATAATACCCAAAAATATTAATTTCTCTCTTACAATTGAAATTAACAAATACTGATTAGTTTTGATAATAGGGTTTAAACTATCCAAATTTTCTAAATTTTGTAAATTTTTAGCAAAATTTTCAATAATAACGTGATGTATTAATTGTTTCCAATGTTTTTCTATTATAATTAGTCTAGAATATTAAATAAAGTTAATAAATGAATATATTATATTTATTTATTTACCCTTGAGTATTTAAAATAAATAATGATTCGATCATATTGAAAATTGTATTTTAAATAATTATAAAGATATGAACTAATGCTTATTCAATTTTTTAAATTTATATCAATTATAATAATTCAACAGTCATTAAATGAATTTTAATATTCCATTTTAATTACTTTCAAATTAAGGGATTTATTTCGCTGGTGAATAAATAGTGATGCTATTTTAAACTTTGATTAACTAAATTTCAAATACATATTATAAAACTAGTTATCACCAATATTGGAAATAATCTTAGTCGATACTCTAGATAATAACTGTCCCAACTAAATTGTCTTATTTTACTGAAACTTGATATTTCATTTCCTAATCTCCAATATATTTAGAAAAATTGAAAAATTGAGAGTTTTGAACTTTTTTCAAAATCCCAAAACAATTATTAGAAAAGCATTGAGATCAAAAGAATATATTAAGTGAGGTAAACTTGATCAGTTCTATTGAATTAATATGCTATAATTTATGTAGGGTTATGGCTATTTCCACTGTAATAAATTAATTAGTTTTTTTTATTTTTTAAAATGATTGCCTTGAAATATATAAAATTAAATGGATTTATAAAATTTATTATTGACTAATCAGGGTTTATAGAACAATATATATAGAGTTTTATTATTGTAATATACACTAGCCAACAAAAGTGAGTCATAAAATCAAAATTACTTATATATTTACCTATATCTTAAACAATTCTTAATTAAATTAATTTAAATTAAAATATATAATTTACTTATATTAGTTGATTATAACTAACTATATTTGATTATATTTCATTAACTATTAGTTAATATATCAAAACCTAAAATTTAACTAAGGTGAGTTATAAATTTGTGGGTTTATATATTAAAGGGTATAAATAACAAAATTTATATATATATTTTTTGTTATATTATATATATTATAAAATTATTAAGTTAATATTTTAAAATTAATATTATAATACTTAAATCTCTCTCTAAAAAAGTTTACTTACATATTAATTAACTTCATAATGAAAATAAATTAACTTATGAGATTGCTAGAATTACTAGTGTTAGTTAATTTATTATAACTAAGGTTATTTAAAATAATGTTAAAAAAACAATTAAACTAAAACTTAAGTATGTTAAAATTATAAATAAATATAATAATAAGTATATTTATAGATTAGTTAGTATAAGTAAATATAATACTATTGTAGAAGTATAACAAGAATTACAAAACTATATAAGAATATTAATTAGTATTAATACTATTATATATACTTTATATTAGAATAAATATTACTTATATTTTAAGAAAAAACACCCTTAACTAAAGAAGTTTTATTATAAAATTAAATAAGAGTTTAAATGTTAATATTAAAATTAAATTAAAATTAACTAAAGTAAAGTTATTTAATTTAATAAAACAAAAATATATTTTAATAAATTTAATAAATAAGATAAATATTTCAAAAAAGATAAAAAACTACTTTATAACCATTATGTTATTATAACCTAAAAATGCAATGATAGGTTAATTATAGTTTAAGGATATATATTATTTTTAAATATAAAATATCTTTATAAGGTTAATAAGGGAATTAATACTACAATATACTAAAATATTTTAAACAATAGATTAAAAAAAACTATTAAGTAATATAAGTTAAATAAATCAAATATTATTTTCTAACAAGATAGTACCTTTTGTTATATTATAAATTCTACTATTAAATAACTTAAAAATAACAAAATAACTATTATAAAATAGTTTCCTCAATTTTTTAATCTTAACTTAATATCTTTAAGATTAATTAAAAAAATTAATTAAAGTTTTCCCCCTAGCAAAAAATTTAAATTAACTTTAAAAATATATTCAAGAAGCTTAAAATAATATTAATCCTATTTAATATAAGAAGCTAGTTAACTTTATATTTTATAAACTTAAAGAAGTTAGAAAAGCAAAAATAAATATAATAGATATTAATTTTTCTATCAATACTAAAACCCACAAATTTATAACTTATATTAAGTATATTTCTAGTTTTAATATATCAATTAATAATTAATTAAATTTAACTTTATATATTATATTATAAATAAAAAATATATATTAATTATATAGTTTAATATAAATATATTTAAATTTGAATTAATTAGGATATTAATAAAATTATTTATATTTTTAATTTTATGACTTATTTCTGTAAGCTATTATATATCAAAAGTTAATTTCTTTTTTGACTATATTGTGGTTATAAAAATTCAAAAAGAATAATCAAAATTTGATTTAATATAATATTTATTTTGTGGTAATTATATATAAATAACTATCTAATTTTAATCCAATAATTAATTTATTTTTATAATCCAATATTATTATTATTATATTTAACGATCCTTGCATTGCTATTATTCCTTTATATTTTTCATCATATTTTTAAAATCTAAGGAATAACAATTAAAATTCAAAAATTAAATTAACTATTTAAATTAAAAACCCAATGGAAAACCTATATAATAATAATAATAAATAAATAAATTATTTTTGGAGTAAAATAGCTTTATAAGATGATTTAGGATAGTAAAGGATAATATTGAAAGATATCTGTTAGTTAGGTATCTATGTATAATCTTTAAAAAAATATAAAATATTATATATAATAAATAGAATAAGGGTTTTAAGGTTTATTTGATATTTAAATAAATAAAAAAATATTGAATAATAATATAAAAAAATTTATTAATCAGCGTATATGATTGAATATTTAAATACTAAGGTTGATTAGCAAAAGCTATATTACCAATAATAATATCATTTTATGATAAGGATTGCAAAATAATAAATGTTATATATTTAATATAAGTTTATTAGATAAATCAATATAAGACTTTAAAAATATAATCAAAGGTCTTATTTTATGATCTTATAATATATAAAACTAAATTTAGCAATACTTAATAGTAATAGTCAAAAAGCTGTGATAAAAAGTAATAAATATTGTTTTTATAAAATAATATTAAACTGATAATTAAAATAATGGAATATATTTTTCAAATTTAATAGATTTTTAAATAATAATTGAATTTAACTAAAATTTGATATATAATAGTAAATAATTAATTATTAATTAATTAAATCAAATAAATTTTTAAATAATAACTTAAATTATTATATAATATTCAAAATCTAGTTTTTTATAAAAACTTATATTTTTTTTGAATTTAATTAATCCAATTTATAAGTTGTTTGAAAATAATTTCTTTATATATTTGATATTAATGAATATATTAAAAATAGGAATATTTGGATCATTTATTATAAAAATTAATTAATATATATTTTATTAATTTTATCAATTAAATAATAAATATTAGGTATAATCTTTATAACCCCTTAAGCTTTGTAGATTTTTTAAGCGAATAATTATCAAAATTTAATTTAGATTCTATAACTTAATCTATTTTTAAAGATTCTTGAATATTTTAATCTTAATAAATAATATAATAATATATTTTAAATTTTAATATTTTAAAACTAAATTCTTTGAATTTTTAGTTAAAAATAATCTTATAATCCTTTATTTAATTTATATCATTTTATCTTTATACTATTAAACTTTAATATATAATTATTTTTTAAAGTTTAAATAGTTAAATTATATTATTTACTAAGATTAATAGTAATTTTTTAAATATCAATCTTTTGAGACAGAATATATATATAATATTAAGAATATTATATAATTAAAATTGATATGAATATATTAGTTCCTTTGTTTTATTTGTGTATAATATCGGACTTCGAAATATATTTGATTTTTTTATTTACCCATTCGTTGAAAATTACTATGAAATATATTTAGGATTCAAAATTTTTTAATTTTTTTCAAAATAATTAATTAAAAATAAATAAGAAATATTAACTTAAATTTCAAATACTTTATATTATTATATTAAATAAAAATTTCTATTTAAATAAAAACAACCTAAATGGATCTAAATATCTTTAATTATCTAGATTTTTTAATTATTAATATATAAAATTAGTTAACTTTGTTTTGTACATAATATTTCTATATACTGAAAAATTTAAATAGTTATACTGATTATTGATATATTTAATA
The DNA here is from genome assembly GCA_000697335.1 of Conidiobolus incongruus B7586. Classification (NCBI taxonomy): domain Eukaryota; kingdom Fungi; phylum Entomophthoromycota; class Entomophthoromycetes; order Entomophthorales; family Conidiobolaceae; genus Conidiobolus; species Conidiobolus incongruus. Next base: position 34,681 of record JNEM01016616.1, read on the forward strand.
CCATTTGACTTTCAAAATCTCACCCTAACAAAGAGCTGAATTATAAGGTTCTCAGATGACTAATGTTGGCTATTCATGGTTAATATAATTGGTTATAAGATAATAAACATAATAATCACAAAGTTAATTAAAATTTATTATAAGATAAATAGTTATTTTAATATTATATTTTTCAATCTATTTTATAAATATATATAAAAATATTTTGATAATAATAAATATTATTATTATTATAAATAAAATAATTTTATTTTTCTCTATGTGTATTTTTCAATATTGATAATAAATTTAAATAAA
>JNEM01016619.1:0-20411 GCA_000697335.1 Conidiobolus incongruus B7586
ATGGAAATCACTCAACACGCCACTTACACCTGTACTTTCTGTGGTAAAGACGCCGTTAAGAGACGCGCCGTAGGTATCTGGTCCTGTAAGGGATGTAATAAGACTATGGCCGGTGGTGCTTGGACCGTCTCCACTACCGCTGCTGCTACCGTCCGCAGTACCGTCCGTCGTCTTCGCGATCTTCTTGAAACTTAAAAATTCTCTGTTCTTAATAGTGTATTTTTGGTGGAATATTGGAATAAAATCATCAACCCTCAACTCTTTGGTTTGGATTTGACCCCACGATCCATTCAAGATAAGATATCATTCAGCAAACTGTATCATTATTTAACTAAACCTCTTATTCGCAGTACTTTTTTACTGACTGTTTTGAACTTTGATTTTTCATTGTTCATTCTTGAGATTTATTTTAGATTTATGGGATCTTGATTCTCTGATCATTTATCAAACGCTAAATACCTTAATTTTCCCTGATACAATATTCTTTACAAAATCGGTTAATTTTATATATCATAGATACACCAAAACTCGAATCTAAATAGCCAAATCTTAGGTAACTTTGCATTATCTATTGAATTAATTTCTCTTGATTTTAGATGAATGAATCCTCGATTCATATCTATTCGGTTTTGATATTTATCTTTTATTTTTGTTATTATATTTAGTTGGTATTATTCTATTTTCAAAGTATCATTTGATATTTATAACGTTTTGATTCTTATATCGATTTCTGCATTCATTACTCTAATTTTAGTGTATAATTCAATTCCTTATTCTCCTTAAGATATATTTTCTGATTTTAATATTCATTAAAATGTATTAGCGAACTTAAAAATACAACTGGCTTTCGGTCAATATTATATTATAGATATATTCAAGTTGATAATTTCTTGGTATTAATAGATAATAAAATATACAGTCGCGATGCTATTAATCCATTTGATACCTTGCTCTGATAATACCCATGAACAAGTATATCTTTAATATCATATTAATTTATTCCGAATTATTCATTGAATTGCAATTTAATCCTTATATTATGATTGAAATTAATTTTTTTGTATTCACGATTATTAATATAATATGAATCTTTAATACATTATTTGCATCATTGTTTTACCAAATCATATTATACACATTAATAAATATATTATTATCTGATACTTATTTCGAATATATAATGTAATCAAGCAATTAATATAAATTATTGATTTCAGATATTTTTCCACTAAGTATTTCAATTTGAAATATTAGTTCAGAAAGAAATGGCAAATTTTTTAATTTCTGATTTTTTAAACATATTGGTAGCTTTAAAAAATTAATTATGTATATAAATATATAAGAGAATTAATATTTTTAAACTATGTATAATTCATAATTATTTTTTGATAAATTTAAGTAAAACCATATTAAAAAATATTTTTTTATTTTAAAGAATTATCTAAATAATTTAATATTTATTATTTATGTATATTATATATATTAAAGTTTAAACTGAAATTAATCAATAAAAATATAAAAAAAATACCATATAATTTAAAAAAAAACTTAAAAGAAAATTAAAGTAGTTATATCTAAATAAAACTTATTTAAATATAATTAAAAACAGAGGTTTTTATAATAAATCATTATAAATAATGAATTTTTAATTCTTTTATTTCAAAACAAAACAAAATACTAAGTTAAAATAATCTCCTCTATAAATTCTGATAAACAAATGTTAATTGTAATAATATATTATAATAGTATATAATTTTCTTATTTAATTTTTAAAGGTAAATTAATTAATAATATTTTTATATTATTTTTTTAAATAAAATAATATATAATTAATATCTTTATTAAAAATTAAAAATACCTATTATTTTACATAATAATTATAAAATACATAATGTTAAATTTATAAAAATTTTCTAATTAAAAAATTACTATTATATACTAGCCTGCAAAAGTAAGTCATAAAATCAAAATTACTTAAATATTTACTTATATCTTAAACAATTCCTAATTAAATAAATTTAAACTAAAATATATAATTTACCTATATTAATTAATTATAACTAACTATATTTCATTATATTATATTAATTATTGGTTAATATATCAAAACCTAAAATTTAACCAAGATAAGTCATAAATTTACAGGTTTATAAGTTAAAAAGGTATAAATAACAATACTTATATATATCTTTTTTTTCTTTTGTTGTATTATATATATTATAAAACTAATAAGCTAATATTTTAAAAATAATATTATAATGTTTAAATCTCTCTTTAAAAAAGTTTACTTATAAATTAATTAACTTTATAATAAAAATAAATCAACTAATGAGATTGTTAAAATTACTAGTGTTAGCTAATCTACTATAGTTAAGGTTATTAAGAATAATGTTAAAGAAACACTTAAACTAAAACTTAAGTGTATTAAAATTATAGATAAATATGATAAAAAGTATATTTGTAGATTAGTTAATACAGGTAAGTATAATACTATTCTAAAAGTATAACAAGAATTATAAAACTATACAAGAATATTAATTAGTATTAATATTATTATATGTGTTTTATATTAAAATAAATACCATTTATATTTTAAAAAAACACCTTTAATTAAAAAAGTCTTATTGTAAAACTAGGTGGGAGTTTAAATGTTAACACTAAAGTTAAATTAAAACTAACTAGAGTAAAGTTATTTAATCTAATGAAACAAAAATATATCTTAATAAATCTAATAAAAAAGCTAAATGTTTCAAAAAAGATAAAGAATTACTTTATAACCATTATGTTATTATAACCCAAAAATATAATAATGGGTTAATTATAATTTAAAGATATATATTATCTTTAGATATAAGGTATTTTTGTAGGGTTGATAAAAAAATTAATGCTAAGATATACTAAAGTATTCTAAATAATAAATTGAAAAAAACTATTGAGTGGTATAAATTAAAAAAATCAAATATTATTTTCTAACAAGATAATACACCTTATTATACTATAAATTCTATTATTAAATAGCTTAAAAATAACAAATTAACTATTATAAAATAAACTTTTCAATCTTTTAATTTTAACCTAATTAAATATTTTTAGGATCAATTAAAAAAAATTAAAACTTTCCCCCTAGCAAAAAATTTAAATCAACTTTAAAAGTATATTTAAGAAGATTAGAATAATATTAGTTTTGTTTAATATAAGAAGCTAGTTGATTCTATACCCTATAAACTTAAAGAAATTAGAAAAGCAAAAGGTAGATATATTAGATATTAATTTTTCTATCAATACTAAAACCTATAAATTTATAACTTATCTTAAATATACTTTTAGTGTTAATATATCAATTAATAATTAATTAAATTCAACTATATATATTATATTATAAATAAAAAATATATATTAATTATATAGTTTAATATAAGTTTATTCAAATTAGAATTGATTAAGATATTAATAAAAATGTATATATTTTTAATTTTATAACTTATTTTTGTAGGCTAGTGTATTTAGTATATTTATATAAAAACTAAATAAGTATATGATGATTATAAGTTTAAGCAACTATATATAATATTCCCTAAATATATTTATAATATAAAAAGCTATAATTATCATTAAAATCCTATAATTAAAACAGCTTATATTTTAATATAAATCTTAAGACTTTATAAAAAAACTCAAAAAAAGAAATTATAGTGTTAGATATAATTTAATAAAAAGTAAGGAGAGAATAATATCTTTTTCTTTAATTTCACTAGATATAAATTTGCTAAATAATTAATTCTATATTATAACTTTTTTTATAATCTTAAATAAAGAAATATATTATATTGTTAGACAATAGTCAATATAATTTATTAATATAGAAATAAATATTTTATTTAAAATATAATTTTTAAGCAAATTAGATATTTCTAATAAATTATATAATATAAATTTGATAAACAAATTATAATAAATTATAAAGGTTTATCAGTAAAAAATAATGTCTTCAAATTAATTATTAATTAATATTACTATAGAATCAAAGAAATAAGAAATTTTTTAATTTTTGATTTTTCAAACATATTATTAGTTTCAAATAAGTAAATATATACAAAACAAATAAGAAAATAAATAGTTTTGAATTATATATATATATATATATATATATAATAATTTATTTGATTAAAAAATTTATTTTTTAAAATTAATTATTTAATATAATTATATTTAAACTAAATAGTAACTATCAAAAGTTTTATATTTTAGTATTAGTAAAACTTAACCACAAACCCTTAAAAATCATTTAAAATTTACAAACAGCTTTTAGTAATAAAACATTATCTAAATTAACAATTTATAGCTAGGTAAATTACTTTAAAACTAAAAAAGAAACTACCTAAAACCTGTTAAAATCTAAAAAACTAATTTTAACCATTACTCTTCTAATTAGTAATAAAGTAAAAAATTATATTAAAAAGTACTTTTTTATTTTAATTAGAGAATTATCAAGACACTTTAATATTAGTTACATAAGTATTTTATATATATTAAAGTTTAAATTAAAATTAATTAATAAAAATATAAAATAAATAGCTTATAATTTAACTAAAGCTTAAAAAAAACTAGAGTAGCTATTGTTAAACAAAGTTTATTAAGGTATAACTAGAAACTAAAGCTTTTACAGTGAATTATTACAATTAATGAATTTTAAATTCTTTTGTATAATCTTTTATTAAAACATAAATCAAAATATTAGATTAAGCTAAATCAACCCCCTCTATAAATTTCTTTAAATAAACATTTTATTGATAAGTGAATATTAATTATAGTAATAAATTATAATATCATATGCTATTCTTATTTAGTTTTTAAAAGAAAATCTATTAATAGTAAACTTTATATTTCTTTTTTAAATAAAACTATTTCTAATTAGTATTCTTAATATAATTTGAGAAAACCTATTATTTTGCATGATAATTATAAAATACATAAATCTAAAGTTGTAAAAAACTTTCTAATTAAAAATAACTGGAAAAAACTACCACATCTAGTATATTTTTTAGATTATAACCTATATAATTATAATTGTTTTAGGCAATTAAAAAACTAGCTTTTAGGAAAGAAAATTTTTACAAAAAAATTTAATTAGTTTGTAAAATATCAAATTTTAGTCTTTAATAAAAAGAGTTATTTTTTAAGTGTTAGATCTTTACTAAAAATATAGCAAAAAGTTATTAGAGATAAAAGAAATTATTAATTTTATAATATATATCTATTTTTACTTTTTATATATTAAAATATTTATTTTTTTTCAATCACAAAAAATTCCTATTATTTAAATTACAAAGTAATACCTTAATTTAAATAGTTGAATTAATTTATTTTTCAGAAAAAAAGAAATAAATATATATTTAATTACTATGTAATTAATAATAAGTAAATAAATTAATAAAAAAAAGTATATTATGATAATTTATTAGATTATAACTTATATGATTATAATTATTTTATATAATTAAAAAATATACTTATAAGAAAAAGATTTTTATAAACAAATTTATTTATGAAATATTAAATTTCAGTCTTTAAAAAAACTGTTTTTTAAGTGTTAAAAGCTTGTTAAAAGTATAGCAAAGATCTATTAATAATTAAAATGAGTATTAATTTTATATTATATATTAGTTTTTATAAATCATATATTAATATCTTTATTTAATTTATATTTTAAAATTTTGTCATTATTTAATTTTTGTACTAATATTTCAAAAATTAAATGAAATTTTCTTGACTTAAAATAAAAATTTTAATAATTTCTATTCTAATTAAAATACACTTGTATTGTTAGTTCTGATTGTTTATTATTAATCTTTGATGAATTTTTATCAACATTTGATATAAATTGATATTAAATTAACCCTTCTACTAAACAATCTATTTAGATTGGTAAATTAGATGATTAAGGGGGAATTTGTTTTTAAATGATTTAAAAGCCTGAGTGAAAAAATATGGTCTCTTTATGCTTGATCCTATAAAACAAGCACCAGTAAAATCTAGAGAATAAGACTTTAATAAACTTTGGAGAATTTTTTTTATATTTAATGAATATGTTTAAAATCATTTATATTTGAACAAATATCATAGTGTAATTAGATTTGAAGGATTTTATTCTGGTAAATTTTGAATCAGTATTATCAATTCGATTTTATTGAAATATCATTGAGAATTATTTTAGGATTTAATTATTATACATGCTATATTTAAAGCACATTGCTGGTATGTAGTATTATGATTATAATATTGATATACTCTATTGGATATAAATCAATTAGATATATAGTTATTTCAGATTGTGAGTATTTTTATTGGTCAATGACCAATTAATACCACTGAAAATTATAAAAACCATATTAAAATTAATGTGCAAGAACAAGAAATATTATTTTAAATTTATTTGTATTAATCAAATGTATTCAATTTATATAGTAAACATTGTGGTGATTTTAAGATATCTCTTTAGGAATATTGAACCCAAATTTTACTTAATTTCAATTTGGTTTATATAGTTAATGTAATGCAATTTAATATTAAAAAAGTTGATTGGATTAAATAATATTTTAAAATTTGGCTAATTGTTATAATTGTTCAATTATGCAATAGTAGCGTTTCATTATTTTATAATAGTGTATAAATGATAATGGTGCGTGTATTATCCAATTAAAATCATCGATTACAATTGTAATAATTAGAAAATAATAACATTGTTAATAATAAACTGATGATAAAATTTAAATTGTTTATTTAAACATACAGTTCTAATGAATATTTACTATATAAGAGATATTGAATTGAAATAAAAAACAGGGGAAAACTAATATGACTCAAATATCATTGATCATCCCTAATCATCGTTTTTCATACAAAATGAAATATATAGACATGCAACTTTAGGCGTATTAATGTAAGATGTTTAACAATTCAGGATGGCCTTTTAAAATTACTTATCCTGAATCCAAAGGCAAGATTCTAGCCAATCAAATGAATTGGCCCAGTCTGTACGATTCAAAACCATCATTCACCATTTATTTCAATTAATAAAAATTGAATTATTTTCAATTCTCATGGGAATTACAACCCAATTAAAACTGTTCAGCTATTTAAATCATTGGGAAATTCAAACTTGACTAGTTTTTTAAGTTTAACAAAACAGTGTAGATATATTTAAGTCATAATTATAATATTATTCCTTTCAAAGGTTTTTTAATTAATTTTTAACCAGAGTTCAATTTTCAAAATGGTTAAAAGGAGATCGGAACAATCTATGCCTCTTCACAAAGTTATTATGGTAGGTTCTGGTGGTGTTGGTAAATCTGCACTTACTCTTCAATACATGTACTCCGACTTCGTTGAAGAATACGATCCCACCAAAGCTGACTCCTATCGTAAAAAGGTTATTTTAGATAACCAAGAAGTTCAAATTGATATTTTAGATACTGCTGGTCAAGAAGAATATGCTGCTGTAAGTCCATAAGTCTAACTCCACTTATTTGTTTATTTATTTTAATTATTGTAGATTCGTGATAATTATTACCGTAGTGGAGAAGGGTTTTTATGTGTATTTTCAATAACTGAATACGAATCCTTTTTACATACTGACGAATTTAGAGATCAAATAATTCGAGTTTTAGACGATCCCAAAGTAATTTTAATTTTTTTACTTATCAATTTTGATATTGACATTTCCTATAATTAGGTTCCATTTATTTTAATTGGAAATAAAATCGATTTGAATCATTTACGTAAAGTATCTAGGGAAGAAGCTGAAGCTAAAGCTAAGGAATGGGGTTGTCCATATGTCGAAACTAGTGTTAAAGAGAGGATTAACGTTGATGAAGTATATACTGATATAATGCGTAAAATTCAAGCTAGAAAACCTTCGGGCGACGGGGGTAATTCCAATCAACCCAAGAAGAAAAAGTCCAAATGTATGATTCTTTAAATTGATTCAGCTTCTCCTTCCATCGAAGAGCTTTCTCACATGTTCTAACCATTTCAATTGTTAAATAATTTCTATTCATTTAGCTCTTATTAACTTCCATTCTATATATACCAGCTTATATTCTTCATCTGTAGCCACTCAATTTTTTTTCTATTTTGTTAATAGTTGTTCTCCAAATTTCAATTTGAAAATTCAAGTTAATGATATCTAGTTAAATAACTTGAATTTTATCTTGATTATACTTAATCATATATATCATTTAAATTTAAATGATATTATATCAATAATTCAATTATTTTTAACCTATTTAAATATCCTTATTAAAATGAATAATCTATATTTTAAATTTGATATTTATTTTTTATACTTTAACATTGTTTGATATAAATTTTAATTAATTTGAATGTTAATTATTAAAAATTATATTTTTTTATCTTATAAAATTTCATATCAATTTGGGTATACATATAATTTTAGCTGAATTATATTCATAATGAAATTACATTTGAATGATATCATTTTATGATTTACATTTATTAATATTAAAACAATATTTATTCCACAGTTATTCACTTTCTAATTAAATCAATTGCCAAGCTTTTTTAATTAAAGAAAAATGAACTTGATCAATAACAATTATACTTCAAATTTATATAGTTTAAAAATTAAAATTTGTATCTTATTTTCAAAAATTGTCATTATTTTTAATGTTTCTTAATTATTGATTTAATGATGTCATATATAGCGGGTACATAGTTTTCTCATAAGTAGTCTTCAAAAATCCATTCAGAATTATTAAAATATGAGAACTATTTTGTTGATTTTGTTGTTCTTGCTATTGTATTCAGTTTTTATTGCCCATTTAATATTCTTTAATATACAAGACTTATTGTATACATATCTTTTATTCAATATTGAAAAATTTCATTCCATGAACTTAGAATTGTTGGATTTTTTATTCTACTAACATTGGAAGAATATGAGTATTTATTTTGAAAAATCCCATTCTAAAATTTTTTTTAATGTATGAGAAATATTTGGTTATTTGGTTGAAGTAATTTTTTGAATCAGTCGATTTAATATTACTTAAAAGACTTGATGAGATTGTAAACGTCTATACTTTAATGTTAAATAAAAATCTAAAAGAACTTAGCTCAAGGCGCTGATATCTTCCATGACGAATACCGGCATTCGATATCATTAAGATCAATCAATGAAAAAAAATCAACTTTCTCATAACTATCAATACAGTCTGGTTGCTAAGGTCAATACTTTAATCATGAAATATGACAATGGTATATTGAATGTCTGAAAGTATAGTTCTCTATATTAATTTGTGTTAATGTTCAAAAAATAATCCATTATAAACCTAATGATTATTCCAACCTTTTTGAATTGGGAATTTCAAACTATATTGAGTTTTTGAGCTTTAATAATCACAGTATTGATGATATGGATTTCATCAGCTTATCATCAATTTCATTAACAGACATATACAACCAGTTTGAATAATTTAGGAAACACTTATTACATAAACTCTGCCCTCCATTGTATAATTAACAACCCTAGTTTTTAAAATATTTTTCTCTCATCAATCAACAGAATGGTTTTAAATTCAATTTCAAAGTTTCCTTTAATGGATGCAACCAAACATTTCAAACAATTTGAAATCAATTGCTCCTCATTATGGGCACTTAGCCAGCTAAAGTGCGTCATGGTAAGACATGAGCTAATGTTTGAGGGATATAATCAACAGGATGCCAGTAAATTTGTTATTAATCTCCTCTCGAAAATGCACAAATTTAGTGAATATCATTCACACTCCTAAGGATATGATAATAGGGGATCGTATGTTGGGTTCATTAATATTCTTGTCAAATCCCAAAAAGAAACATGCAGGAGTATGAACTCTAATTTTGTTAATGATTTGTTCTTAGAAATTATAAGCACTACTGTCATATGCTAGGACTGTCAAGATCGCATTTCAAGTGCAAATCCTTTATTCTGTTTTAATCTTGATATTCCTGCTTTGGGTATTGCCAAATATAGTATATTCCTAATTTTATCTAATACAGAAAGAGTTCAAGTAACAACAAAACTTCGACTAACTCTACCAAACAATTTATCCATTTAAGAAAAACATATTAAGTGCTATGATAGAACTATCAACTAAGCTTATTACAATAAATATATAGAAAGTATAAAAAATTTGTTGAAATCAATTAAAAGAGTTAGAATTTGGGAAAGATCTGATTGCAAGATATATTAAAGATGGTGCAAGACTTTATTGCTTTGGGTTAACTTAATTTTATACATAATCAAATTTTCATTATTTTTAATTATACAGAGTCATTTTGAAAGAAATAGGATTCCGACTGTTGATGGTTATAGTTTGGGATGTATTTCAAAATGATTATACTACAACGCTATTTGTTTGTATCAAATAATTGTAGTGAATATCCTAAGAATTGCCAGCTATCCAATATATTTTAATGACATTATGCATTACTTTCATATACTCAATAATCGAAAATTTAAGTATCATTCAATGATTGAATTAAAAAGGTTTATTCCTATATTTTTATACTTACTTTCGGATATTTTAAACTACTATTTATTTAGGTATTGGAAATATATAATATTGCAAAGTTAAGACAATTCAGAGTGCCCTATGACATGAAAGCCAAACCCAAACCTGCATTTGCTGGTTTTCCTGAAATATTGAGGTTTGAAAATGATATTCCTATTGATAATGATGATACTATCTTCCTTGCATGGAATTCCATAATATTTACTATATTTTAAATTAGATTTTAATAATTTTTACTATATTTAACATAAATACACCAAAAGATTATATAAATAAATAAAATAAAAGCCAATTCAAAATCATTTAATAAAAATCAATTTAACAGATGATGATAGTGCTCTTTTGAAAAGAGTAAAGTATTTCGATCACTCCTTACATTAAAATTAAAATAATTCTCCATCCCACCAGCAAAAAATTATATATTCGAAAATTGCATCGAAGATCGTTGTTGAGCACCTCATTTCAGACATCATATCAGTTAATAACTGGTACTGAGAAAACTGTAACTCTAACTAAGGCGAAAAATAAGATGAATGTAACGAGTTGCCACAATATTGAATGATTATTTTAAATCGATTTAACAGAGTCGAGAATTGGAGTTCAAAGTGATAAAACAACCAATTTGTAAAATATTTCCCTATGAATTTTAAACATTCATTCTCAATCAGTTAATTATCGTATGTATGGGATATATAATCACTATGGTAGTTTGGATGATAGTCACTATACAGCAACCTGCAAAAAACAAACAAATAGTGAATGGTGTTGCTTTAACGATACTCGGGTTCAAAAGGTTGGTTTGAATCAAGTAATTAATCCTAACGGTTATGCACTGTTCTATCAAAAGGGAAATGTATAGAATGAAAATATTCCAATTAATTTGCAATCTACAAAGTGAAGGTGTAAACATTATATTTTATTGATTATATTCGACTATTCATTTTTTTAAATTATTTTTATGTTTTCATAATTTAACATTTTGTAAAGTAGTTTACTTATTAGCATTACTTGGAAAAGCAGCGTTCTAAAAAAATTACTAAGAGAGAGTAATTTGGGTATTCGGCTATAAGATGGATTAAAAAGTTTTATTAGCTATATATAACAGCGGGAAGGGCCCAGATCGGGTTAATCTTCCTATGAATCATCCAAATTCTAGGTTTTCATAATGTAGCTCGGGTAAAATGATTTCGGAGTTAGTGCAATGGTTTGGCTGAGTAACCAATCAGCAAATGAACAGTAATTGAATCTGTATGCGAGGGAAAAATGATCGCTATATTGAGCTGATGTAAGGATACTTGATAGGAGTATAAGCACCAGTTTCATAACAATATGAATCAATATAAACTCATTATTTTTGATTTCATAATTACATCATCATCCCATAATTATTTAGAAAATTCATTTTTAACATATTAATATACAATCAAAATTCACATAATTTTAAATTTAATCATAACGATGTCAAAAGTAATTATTCACAAATTAGAGAATTCACAACATGTAAAATAATATTAATTAAATAAAAAATTAGGAAAATCCATGTCAAAAGGAAGCTTGTGCGATTCAATCCTGTCTTCAAAAGAACAATTATCAAGATTCCAAATGCATTGAATTTATTAACCAATTAAACCAGTGTTGCTTAAAATTGAGGGAAAAGGGCCAAGATTCGCCAGTATGTCCTAAAAAAATTAAATCTAATGATAATTAAAAATATTGTTAAATAATTGGAATTTCAATATTTAGAATTTTTTGGGATATATTTTAGTATTTTGTTTTTGGGCTTGTAAATTCTCTTAATTTGATTAGATTAACCTTGTAACTACCCCTTTTGTTGATTGTTTTCAAGCTCTATATAAAAATACAAGTTACAGGTTTGATGTTACCACACTGTATTTAGTATTTGTAATAGCAACGGAATTTTAAATTTAATATCATTAATGAAAATTTTTATAAACAATTATATCATATTGAATTAATTCAGTAAAGATAATTTGTCAAGATTAATTAATCTATTTTGCAATACTATTATTGATTGAAATTATCCAAATATTTTTTGCATTCTAAAATTTAGAGATTTTGTGTATATCAACATTACTTTCCATACGATTGAGTTTTATATTAGAATGCTAATTCTAAGTTGAATTAAAATTAAATTCTCTGAAATTAATATTTTATTAATTAATTAGTAAATTATGCTGAATCATTTCAATATTTCAAGTATATTATCAAATCATGATTTAAAGCTGTGACTGGTAAAACGAAATTTTAATTTTCTAATACTTATAACAAATTTTAATTCCATTCCAAAATAATATTATTGTTGCTCAACATATTTTTTTTATTCCAAATATATTTAATAAATTTTAAAAATCAATATGAACAAATGATGTATAATAATATGACTTTCATCATTAAACCAAAAATCTATTTGTTATTTTCTATTTAATTATGATTAGTATATTATTATCATTTTGATAGCAGATGTTTTAAAACTATATTAATCCATCAAATACATCAAACAACAGTATAATTTTAACAAAATGATTTATTTTTGAATTTCTAATTCTTTATATTGCTTATCAATAATAATAATAATAATAATAATAATAATAATAATCAATTTACATCTAAAATTTGAGTATTTATAATATTATAATGTAATTTTAGATTTAGTTAATACTGAGATAATCAGAAATATAGTGAAAGCTCTAATGGCGTAGAGTATATATTGATTAAATATGCCAGATTTAATTAGAGGGATGGGATTATCTCGTTTTAAAAATTAAAGAATAATGGTTCTAACATAAACTGTAAATAGTTGGTTTCTTATCCATAAACTTTAAAATAGAGTTCAAGAACAAAAGCATATTTTTGATTTTAGATAACTGATTTTCAACTTTTCAAGAATGAATAAAATACAAAAAATTCTCTCCTTTAGAAAAATAATATCATAATCTTTTGTATTTACATCAATAAAGTCTAATCCAAACATTTCCTTAAAATGAGCGCTCCAGCCAAATAGAAAGAGAAATTGGCATAATATTATGTGGCAAAGTGACGTTAGCCTCTCTGTTGAAATTCTAGGATTCAAAGAATTCATCAAGTTTCATTCCAGATTTATTATTAATGAAGGGTGAATGATTTAACAAATTGACCAGAGGAAATTCCAGGGATCATTAGGCTTTCTAGTATAGTTGCTCATAATCGGTTTTAAATATAAATTATATAAAAATATTATGATTTTATACATTGAATAAAATTTCTCTTTAAGCGTTTGATTATGAATTGTATGGACTTTGTTCATCTTAAAAGTTTTCAAGTTCTAATTCCTCTAGCTTTTTGAAAGTAGTAATATTAATTTTAAAATCTATAAAAAAAGCATAAATGGAATAGATAGCATAATAATAATATTTCTTACTTGAATCGGAATGATATTAGCTCACCTTAAATATATTTATGTTAAATTTCTTAAATCATAAAAAGATCAGTGATGAAAAATTTATATTTTTTAAAAATATTCTTTATAAATCTGTCCATTATGATAGTATTTAAATTAATGTTAAAATGGTGTGAATTCATTAGAACTATTATATTTATACAATTGATCAGCTTTGATTCAATTAGAGTAAAATTGAATTAATATTGAAATTTAAACATTTTTTTTAAATATTTTGAATATATATGTTCATAGTAATAAATCAAGCATTTCAAGCAACACAATATTTCAAGTTATTTTAAAATGATTGTGTAATTAATACTTATAATGATTAAATAGTATAATTTCTTAATCAAAATATATACTGATAAATATCAGTAAATATTAATGTTTTTATTAGATTTTGAAATTTCAGGTTTAAAAGATTTTAAATCGATTAATACTATGGATTAAGTGTGATTCTTAATAAGATATAATCCTTTTTGATTGAATCAAAATTTAATTTAAGATTGATTTCTCAATTTTTTAGTTTTACTATATAGTTTACAGTTTTATAATATATAATATTAATATCTACAATTGAACTACTTAATTAATACATATTTTAATGGAAGTTATTTATTTTCTCTCTAAATTTTTATATATTTGATTTAATTGAATTTAAAATATCAATAAATAGAAATGCCTTCATAGAATCACATATATCAATAAAATTTAACAATGATATATCAGTTTTCAATAATCTAGTATAGAAACCAACTTATTTATACAATATAAATTTATTGATATATACTTTATCAATATATAAATAAAGCAGCCTATTTCTATTAACTCAACCCATGTTCGCAATTTCTGTTGAACTTAATGGCTGATATAAGGATATTTATAATTAGTATATACTATATCAAGGCTTGACAGACATACGATGTTAATACTTTTCACAATTGATTCTCCAGATTATCTCTATTTTCATCATAATTTCAACTAATTAAATATTTTTATTCAAACATATCGAATATAAGTATTTAATATGTTGATTTAATTAATTTTATATTTTCTGAAATTAAAATTATACTATATAAATTTAGCATGAGCGACATATTGTCAATTTTAATATTCAAAAAATCAAGTTTAAATTACAATAAAATTATTAAATAGGTCTTCAACTAGATTCAATATTTGATAATTGATTTAAATTTCCTGACATTAAGAATAATCAAAGTTTGGAAGTTATTAAGAAAAATAGATAGGTAAAAATCTCTTGATATAAAGTTAAATATATTTAGAAAATATTAATAAAATTTAAATAAATTTAAAGATGGCTAATGGAACTTGGTGGTATCTACGGTTCAAGTAATGTGAAAAAACTATCCCGTTATATCCTGATCAGTATTAGGCAAAGTATCCTTTATAGCTTGTATTAATTTTTTTCTTTGATTGGCAAGTTTTAAATTCCTTCTAAAATCACTGGACATTTCTAATTGAAGACCTTTCTTTCCTCTGCCCAGATTAACAACATTGCCAGTGTCTGTTCCCTCGAGGTCTCCGACATTAGCGGGGATATTGGTTCCAACTACTTTGCATCCTTGACCAGGTTTACATAATACTGAAACAATGCCATCGTCTTTGGTTAGTTCATAGAATCTTTGGGCGACATTATTGGCCTTGTAGTAATTACCACCAAAGATAACGTGAATAGATTTGCCATCTGTTGCTTTTCTTTCACTAAATCCATGAAATGAAACTACAAATCGATTTTTTAACACTTCATCAAGTTTTGGAGATCTAAAAATGTGAGAGGTGATATGAGCAGCATTTTGATGACAAACTTTAGAACTTTCGCAATTCTCATAAGCCTGACCATTTGGTGCAGTTTTACAAATATCTAAATTATGTAATCGATTGGGCTTTCCTCCAATATTTTCACAACATTGAGGTCTGATACATCTTACACTATTCACCTTAGCACTCTCCTTGGAATTTAAATTTGATATGAATTTATACAAAGCAGATTTGGGTCTGATGTCTTTAATTTCTTGGTATAAATCTTCAGCCATTATATCTGAAACCTCTTCGATCGCGTTTCCATGGATAGCTATAGATGCAACGGAGATTGGTATCAATCCAGGACCTATAGGGGGTATAGTTTGAGGTATTGTAATTTCGTCATAATCTTTAGAACGTTGTAAAACCTTTTGAAGTTCTTCAAGGTTTTTAAAATAATCAAGAAGAGCATAAGCACAGGACATAAGGAATAAATATTTGATTGGACTCATCTTTGGTTATCAGTGTATTTATATCTTTCAAAACAATTCGACTAAATAAGTAAGAATTTATAAATAATTCAATTTGAATCAAGAGGATAAATTCCAACGAATGATCTGAAAATTGTGGTTTCAAGGTTCTTAATAATGAATCGAAATTAGACTGTTGGTTTATATATAATTAAAAGCTGAATTTATTTATTTGTGGGAACAATATATTATCGGATCATGTAGTCAAACAATTTATTCGGATAAATTTGAATTGGTTTGATAATGTATTGTTACAAGTATATAGTTTTATTGCTAAATGAATTATGGATGTTATATAGTGAATTTGAACTAATTATTTTTTTCAGACATTTTCCATTATTATCTTGAAAATAAGATACTTTAATTAAAGAAAATGGAAAATTTAATGAAAGATTGTTTGTTTTGGATTTTAAACAGGTTTTGGTTAATTCTATTGATAATTATATGGTTTTCTTATAATTTCTTATTACCCCAGAGAATATATGGGGTATAGTGAATTGTGTCGAACTCTTAGGACAATGTATATTAAACTCACAAGTTTATATATGTTTGTATAAAATTTAATAAAAATAAAACATATAATAAAATTAAATTATACTACATTGATTTTGAATAAAGATTAGTGATTTTATCAAATCTTTATAATAATACTATTGAAAAATTAACAAACAATTTTTATTTAAAAAATAAGATATATAATATAATGATCACTCGTTATTTTTTGTATAATACTTAGGATTAATATAACATTAATATAACATTAATATAACATTATTATTACATTATTGGCTATGAATTTGCATATATAAATATATTATATATTATCTATAATCATTTTTTAATTTATTCTTAATATTCAAATTCTAATTTTAAATTTCTAATTCAAATATTGAGAATAATTAAATATATGATTTATAAAATAATCAATTTCACATAATAAGTCCATATTCTATTTTATTCAATATGAAAAATAATATTCATTTTTCCTGATATATGAACTATTTCAGAATAGAAAAAATATGCATAAACCTTTCACAAATCTCATTCATTGGTTTCAAAGTTTAAAAATATAAAAAATCAAGTATAAATTAATCAATTTAGAATATATTGTGATTATGTAGATAATATCCCGTCTGACAAACTACATCTCGCATTCTATTATGTTATGAAGATACAGCCCTTGAACACTCTTTGTACAACTTCCATTCCCCTTTTTCTGAAGACCTAATAAGCTTTTTTATACTATTTAAGACCAATGAATGGTAAATAAAAGAACCATTTTCGGTATAAATTTTTATCATCACCACTGAACTTCTGTGAAGCCCAATGACCTCTCAACAAAGCGTAATATAACTCCTTAACCTAGAGTACCAAACGAGCTATGAGCAAGCTGCTCCCTTCCTTATATTCAATCTTCTACAAGCAATTTGTAGAATCACAGAACAATATTAATATTATTGATTTCATTTTGAATTAAATTCGTGAAAAATAAGATTATAGAATTTAATATGAAATAAAGGCAAACTGAATGATTAATTATATTCAAAACTACTTTCAAAATTTATGTTTTTACTCTCTCGAGCATTTTATGAAAATTCTATATATTTTATATATTGATGTGTTTTGTAATAAAGTTTGTAAAGATTGCTATTAGAAAAGTAATTTGAATACAATTTGGTAAATTAATTTATTAATCCTGCTCTTTTACCTTTTGGAACTGTATATTATAAGCTTGTATACTATTGAGATGTTATAGTAGGATATCAAACTTTCCTCTCCTCCTATCTTTGCTAAACCTGGGTTTAAATAGTTTGTTCAATGAATGATATAGTGTTTGGATAAATTCTAATAAAAGGAGTAAAAGATATTAATCGACTATAGACCAACAAAGCCTCTCTGAATTAGAAGTAATATTGACTTAACTATTCAATTGAGAAAGATAAGTACTTTTGAATTAAACAATATTTTATTTATTATTCAAATTTAACAAGTTAAATTTGAAATTTAGTTAAATTAAAATAACTTTTGTTAGAATGACAAGTCATTTACAAATATGTATTATATTATTATCGGATCAGAAAATGTTAAATAATATTATTGAATTTCAAGGACATTTTTTACTTAGTATACTATTAAGTAATGGATATTCAATTATCCATATATTTTACCACTTACAACAAAATTATTCAATATTAATTAATTTTTTATATTTAATCTACATATTGCATTATATATAATTTGAATATACTGCAAAAGCCAGACATTTATACATATAAATAATGCTGAAATTTATTTCAAATTTTTTATTTTACTTATGATATAATATATGAAAAACTTCAAATAACTGTATTTTTTAATATTTAATTTATCAAATTATAATATTTTAATACATTGATGGTGTTTTTAACTTAGTTATAGGAACGATTTATAAATATTATGAATGATCTTAATGATAAAAGGTTAAATATTACAAGAATTAATTAAAAAATTGAATTATTTAGATTTTGAACAATGATTTTCAACTCTTTATATTTAGAATTATTCACAATATGAACATATTGTTTTTATAATTTGCTCATAATAAATTAAAAAACAGTTAAAATGTTGGTTATATTGAATAATAAAATACGTAATTACAAATATATTCCTCTGAAATATTTAGTCGAGATATTTGTTATAGATTTATATGATGAAATATTGTAGATAACTACCCAGTGATTTCTCTATTAGTAATGGACAAAGTTTCCTGAATAGTTTGACCAGTTTCATTGATTCTCAAATATAATTATTTTGAAAATTCACTGGACATTCCAATTCAAAACCTTTCCTGTCTCGACTCACATTAACTATATTGCTTCTATGTGCTCCCTTAAGTACTCGTAAGTCTGCATCGATAACTTCTCTATCTATAGAATTTAAACATATTCCCCAATTTTACACCCACCTGAATTAAATTTTTTAGTTTAAGTCGACGAAAACTTTTTACAATTTTATCAATAGTAGGATGGTTATCATCAAATACCTCATGAACATCCTCGTTATTACCATCTTTTCGTTCTCTGAATTCATGAAAAACAACAAATAATCGACAATTGAAAGATCTGGGGATTTTTATTATCAAAATACTGGGAGATGACATCAGTTGTATTCAATTAGTATACTTCGGATTTCTCCACATTCTCTGAGAGCTTCATTGAGTGAAGTTCTACTTATTTCAAATTTGTATAATTGATAAGATTTTTACCAATATTTTTACAATATTGATGACTGATACATCTTCCATTGTTCAGGTTCACACTTTCTATAGAATAGTTATTTTAATACATATATATAAGATGGAATTTGATCCTTAGACTTTATTTAAATTAAATAATCCTCAAATTTTGATTTCAAAGCCATGTTTGATTTTATTATTGTGGATGGCTATAGTATAGGTGGAACAAAAATGATTCACTGATTAGAGGAAACAAGGATCCCCAAATAAAACTTTTATAATCATCACTATCCTCACGACATATTTAATTATTTTTCAAATCTTCAATATATTTAAAATAATTCATAAAATATTCATTAAAGATTTATATTAATAAATATTTCAGAGTGTTAATTTTAATCTGTAAATAAATATTACTTTGTAATTTAAATAATGGGAATTTTTTGCGATTGAAAAAAAATAAACATTTTAATATATACAAAGTAAAAATAAATATATAATATAAAATTAATAATTTCCTTTATTTCTAATAACTTTTTGCCATACTTTTGGCAAAGATCTAACACCTAAAAAACAGTTCTTTTTATTAAGGACTGAAATTTGATGTTTCACAAACCAATTAAATTTTCCTGCAGAAATTTTCTTTCCTGCAAGCTGGTTTTTTAATTGCCCAAAACAATTATAATCACATGGGTTATAATCTGGGGAATATACTGGATGTGGTAGTTCTTTCCAGTTATTTTTAATTAGAAAGTTTTTTACAACTTTAGATTTATGTATTTTGCAATTATCATGCAAAATAATAGGTCTTCTCAAATTATATTGAGAATACCAATTAGAAATAGTTTTATTTAAAAAAGAAATATAAAGTTTACTATTAATGGATTTTCCTTTAGGAA
>JNEM01016622.1:0-27619 GCA_000697335.1 Conidiobolus incongruus B7586
ATATAATTTAAGAAAACTTATTATTTTATATAATAATTATAAAATATATAAATTTAAAATTATAAAAAACTTTCTAATTAAAAATAACTAGAAAAAATTATTATATCTAAATATTCTTTAAATTATAACTTATATAATTATAATTATTATAAGTAATTAAAAAACTAGCTTATAAGAAAAAAAATTTTTACAAGAAAATTTAATTGGTTTGTAAAATATTAAATTTTAATTTTTAATAAAAAGAATTATTTTTTAAGTGGTAAATATTTGTTAAAAGTATAATAAAAAGTTATTAATAATAAAAAAACTATTAAATTTATATTATATATTTATTTTTATATATTATATATTAATATATTTATTTATTTTTAATCACAAAAAATTCCCATTATTAAAAATATAAAGTAATAATTAAAAATTAATATGTTTATTAAAAGAAAAATATAGTATATTAATAAATATAATGAATTTTCATATTCAGGTTTTATACAGTATAAAAACTACTACATTAATTATATTATGATATATTAATTATTATTTTAAACTTTCAACAGTTTATTTTTTATGTAATTTTGATAAATCTGAGTAATTATATTAGCTCTTGAAAATTAAACTTACTCCTAATTTCAATACACTTTCATAAATTTATTGCAATAATTTTATTATCAATATATAGTTAGATTATATTTATGTCTAATATATCAAATATAACTAATAAACTCCATTATTATTACATTATCTTTAAAATTATTAGATTTATGGTTGATTAATCATATTAAAATTAATTTATTTTTCCTAAACTGTAATATTAATCTTATCTGACAATATATTAGAATAATTCAGTTTACATAACAGAATATATAGTAATTTAATAAGTTTATTTAATATTATAGAGTAACTTTGTAATGATTAATTAGACATTTTGCCAAAGGTTTAATTTCTAATTTAGATATTTATGTTGATATCTAAGGATCAAATAACAAATATTATAATAAGTATGTTAAATAGCCATATCATTAAATTATCAATGGTTTATTTATCAAATTTGCAATAGATTATTTTTACTAACAATTTAATTGTACTATGGTAAAGACTTTAATACGAATTTAAATCACAGTTAATTAATAAATTGGTTAAATTTAATTTTAAAAATATAATGGTTTAAGGATTGTTAGTTTGAATCAAAAAATTGCTTTTTCAAAGATTTTTTGTTGATTTTTCCCATAGCATTCTTAGGAATCTCTTCACCTGATTGGAGGATCACATAACGACTAGGTACCTTATAGGGGGCCAAGTGTTGTTTACCCCATTCTTTTAACTGTGATTCTACGTCGGATAGGGTGTTAGGATTCTTTAAACTAACAATTGCAACAACTCTCTCGCCCCATTCCTGATCTTCAACCCCCAATACTGCAATTTCGCGAACAAAATCAGACTCTAGATAAGTTTTCTCAATTTCTAAAGCTGACACTTTATATCCTCCAGTTTTGATGATATCAACTGAAGTTCTACCAAGAATTTTATAGTGTCCAGTTTGTGGATTAATACTGGCGGTATCACCAGTCTTGAACCACCCATCTGATTCAAAAGTATCCTTCGTAGCCTCTGGTCGATTGAAGTACTCTTTAAATACTGAAGGACCTCTGATTTGAAGTTCTCCAGCTTCGTCTGCATTTTTAATAATTCTTTGTTCTAATGGTAAGTTATTTTCATCCAATGGACGAACTAATCTAGCTTCCACAGTTGGGAAAGGGAAGCCAACATGTCCCTCAAGTCGTTGAGAGCTTGTTTCTATATATAGATTAGTTAAAATCATTCCGATTTCAGATTTATCATATCTTTCCAATAATGTATGTTCTGAAATCCTCTTCCACTTTTGCAAGTTAGAGCCTGGAAATGCTGCATAGTCAGATACCATAAGACGAAAATTTTTGAATGAATTCTTGTATTTATCTTGATCTTCTTTTGATAAGGTCTTAAAGTGTTGAATAAATTTGGAATAAATGGTAGGAACAGCCACAAATAGGGTAAGATCTTGTTTTGGATCTTGAAATCTTTGCCAAACCTCATTTGCTTTAAATTATTGTAAAAATTTTGCAATTCCACTGTTATACAATATAGTATTCAAAGCCTATATTAAATAACATATTAAAAATAATTGGAATAATTAGGAAATTATAGATATATTACATTAATAATGGCCTTAAACATTCTAAAAAAACCAGAATTTATATATAATCAATATTAATTTACATGGATATGATGTAAAGGTAAAGGATGCAAGATTCTATCAGTATCTTTGTACTCCCAAGCTTTTGTCAATGCTTTATATTGAACATCGAGGTTATTGTGAGTAAGGACAACTCCCTTAGGTTTACCGGTTGTACCACTAGTATAAATAATGAGGGCTCCTCTGCTCATGTCAATGCTATCTGCTTTTGGAGGAAAAGTGGGCTAGAATAATTAGTTAATGCAATAATTTACATGGTTTAATATAATGTACTATATATAAAAGTAATTGAGCAGTCTGATAAAATATTAGCATATAATCTTTATACAATATTAAACTGATTAAAGATGACTTACAGCATCAGAAGTAGAAAAGTCAGTGACTGTGAATTTGATACCATTCTTCTTTGCAATAAGTTCTAATTTCAATGGAAAATCTTTATGAGTAATAATAATGGAAGCTTGAGAGCCTTTGAGAGTATATTCTAATTCATCTGGAGGATGAGAACACCTAATGCAAGATAAATATAGTGTAGATTTAATAAAAATATTAACTACTTAAAGGTACAGCAATGCCTCCAGCTGCCCATATGACCCATTGAGTAACAAGGTAGTCATAGGAATTAGGAAACAGATACGCAACTCTTGCTTCTTTCAAGTCACTATAGATGTATTGGGAAATTGGATAGAAATTGGTTGAAGTAAGTTGCGTTTGAGTAAGTTGATTTTTTAATTTCTCAACATCCGACAATAGCTTTAAATAACAGTAATTTTTATTATTGGAAACTATAGCTGTTGAAGGATGTTCGAGTGAAGTTTTTTGATTTGATCGATTAAATATGGGTAAGATTGGAAATTCTAAATTATTGTAGTGATTAAAAAAAGAAAATTAAGTCACAAACCTTGATAATAACGGTTTATAGTCAAAGTTATATTATTATATTTAGTGAACTTTTTATTATTTCCAATAACAGAGTATTTAGTAAATATAATATAATATATATATATATATATATATATATATATATATATTATAATTTAAATTGGAGATAAAGTATGGAAACATATTCTAAATTTCATATTTTTTACCTTGGTAAATTCAACGATTTTGATATTTTGATTTTTGGATATCAAAAAACGATATATTTATCAAACCTATTATTAGAATAAAACTCTGAAGATATAAAATATACTTATAGATTTATACTTTATCAAAGATAATATAGATTTGTTAAGATTAAAATATATTTTTAAATGCTTTGCATATATAAGTGGGATGTTTCAATCCCAAAAGATTATAGATTGATTAAGATTCTGTCTCGGGTCGGGTGGTCCGCTCGCTTTTTAACTTTAACCGTCCATCAAGATTCCAGATGTAATCCACTTACAAATATCAGGAACAATCCTTGCACAATGGAAAATTTCAGACTATAACAGAAGTCAGAGTTTCAACACATTGGCAAAGGATCAACCACATTATATAGTCACTGGACAGACATTTGCTGGAGGATCACTTTGATCAGGGCCAAGCCCTACATCTTGATATTTTAATAAAATCCCTTTAAAGTATCTCGTTAGTTGTCTTTGGCCCGTTTCATCGAATTCACGTGATCTTTATCGCAAGACTACTTTCCAGAAGCCTTGCAATATATATAGGGGGTAGTTTAATCAATAAATTGATTCAAATTTAACTCTATACATCAAAATCTAGTTGCATGCATATTATATTCAATTTTACGTTCACATATATCATATTAAAACTTCTTATTAAAATAGCTTATATCATAAATAACATTGTTTTCTAATCAAAATTTCATATTATACTTTTACAATTTTCCAACTTTTTGAATAATAAAAATATTATTATTATTGATCGAAATCTCTCTCCAACAAATTACTATTTAATTAAATTTGCCAATTGAATCAATGTTCTTTGCGATTGCCTCATAGACTTTAAGCAGATTTACTCAATCAACATTGAACTGAATATATCCAAGCTCATCCCATCCCAGTATAGTATAATTACTGATTGGCCATATGGGCCTCAAATCATCAACTCCAATGCCCATTTCACTAAACCAAATGATACTAGTTATAGTCTGTTTCCTTGGTTCATTTTTCCTTATTAGAGTTTTATTGATTCAGCACCTTGGTTTAAATTTCAAATAATCTTTTAAATACTGCATTGCCTTATATTACTTAATATGCCAATTTTAAAGATCAAATTTTAGCCTCAAATCCCACCAAACACTTTACTGCGTAATAATTATTATCAACTTGTATTAAATAAGAAACTTTAACCAATAGTTAGATGACTGCTATTCGATTTGATTAACAATATTCCCCCGCCACCCACTGAATTCAAAAAAGCTAAGTGAATTTGGGATCAATTACTCGTAAGATTGGGCTTTATAATAGACTATGCTCAAACTAAAATAATACTATAGAAAATTTCAATCATATTCGCCATTTTTTAGCACAAATGATATTGAAGAATGCTTAAACAAAATTAGGTGGATCACTTCAGTCAAAGTATCCTAATGTCAAGTCACAATCCTGAAGATTGTTTTGAAGCATTTAGGTCTGGTTTCCAAATTGGCAGCTGCAATTGGATGGTTCATACAAATCATGCCAAGGTAATCATAAAACTCCATTATAAATCTTCTATTTCACATTCACAACAGTTAAGCTATATTCCAACTTCGGCTTCCTTAAGCTCATTTCAAAATGAGTTTGCCAATTTTGATGTTGATAAGAGCATTACTGAAAGGTGTAATCAGCTATTAATATACAATCCGCATTTTTCACTACCATATGTTCATTCCAACCAATTGGATGATTTGAATTACGATCGAAACTTCAATGAACTTGAAACAGTCATTGATGAACTTAGTTCACAAATGGCAAATGTCATATTCCAAGTTGAAATGGATGGAGCCCTATTTAACTTATTAAATGCTTTATATGAATGGAGCAAACAGAAGAATCGCTTAAATAAGATAAAGTTTCTCTTTATTTCTAAACACTCTCAAAATTGGGCTCAGCTGACACATAAGTGCTTCGAGTGGGTGAATCAAAAGAACCAAAACCAATATTTATTCCATGCTGCTAACTCACCTTCAGCTGTCATCCCGCCCATCTCCACGATTCTGGTTGAATTCAATCAGTGGGCTCTTATAAATTTATACTTTTATGGTGATGTAACCACTGAAGTCATTCAACTTCTCAGTAACCCTAACTTCCAATACTATGCATTCTGTGATCATCCCTCTTTTAAATAAGGTCGATGCCATCAGCTAGTCAAGAGCTTGGCCCTTTATTCTCCGCCCAATAGATCTCATAGCGTCATCTTCACAGATGGAAGATTTGTTATCCGATATTATAAAGAGGCCAAGTTTAATATGACTAATCTAAGATCATATTTCCTTCCACTAGACTGCACGATGGACACTAATTTGATTAAATCTCTCATTGATCATCTCCCTACTCCTCCCCAAATGCTTATAGATGAACACAATGCCAAATAGATGAAAGATTTGAGCTTAAAAACCCATTAGCAGCTCCAGTAAAATATCTATCTCCCAATACTCCTGATACTTTCACAGTTGAATCATTTCATACCATAGCCTTAGCAGAGCCTTCTCTGATATCCTCCCTTTCAGGAAAATGACTATACCATCGTCAATTGATGACTTCTTTCCAAGGCCTTTGTAACCTTGAAAACAACCACCAAATCCATTTAAGCCCTATCTCATCTTTATCCAAACTTAATACTGGTATCATATTTGAATCTCCTCCAATGTGGGCTACAATATCTTTATCAGATTTAATTGAAGCATTAAATCAGGTATATTTAATATTATACTGACCTCTAATATCATTTGTCTAATTATAATAATAGCTGGAATATGGGTCTATTAATAAGGAGAGCATTTCTATATTACCAAGCATTCCATCTTACTCATCTATCAATCAGTCTAATGGTACTTCTGATCATACTACCAATGACAGTTCCGAAGAAGAAAATGGTATTATTCACTCAGATATGATTAGCCCATTTAATAATGAAGCATATCGACTCACTTTTTCTGGAATGGCATCTTCAATTCATCGCAAAGATCCCTGCATTCTCATTGAATTCCAAAAGCAAACACAGTTGATTCAATCTGTTGAACTGATCAGTTCTAATCATCAATTATCTAGTGAAATTTATGATCAACTACCAAAATTAACTATTAACTTTTATCAACAGCCAAAATTAGTTTGCATAAATTCAACATTCTATATCTAATCCATTAAAATTATTAGCCTTAGAATACTCATAGGTTAATTTATTATACTATAATTGTAATATTTTTTTATCACCTAATATATCATTCAATCCATAGATAATAACCAATATATACAAATTATTCTTTGATGTTTCACAATTGATGAATCATATTCCATTATAAGAATTGTATCATATAATGACAACTAAAAATTTAATATTTTTCGAAAACAATTATAAGAATAGATATTGAATAGCTCTTTTAATTTATAATAATTAATGACCTGGTTTTGAAACTAATATCACTTAGTCAATTAATTCAATTTTTAATAAAAATGATATTCATAAGCACCAATGTTGACAGTCGTGGTTAAAAATATTTTCTTGTAATAGGAATATATTAACATCTGATCAAATATAATTTATTAATTTTTCTATTGGCAGAATTTTCATTTATTTATGTGAGATGATACTGGAATATGATTATATCATTGATATAATTAAATAAATTATAAACATTACTATTTGAATATATTTTATTTTATTATAAATATGAATATATATATATATGATCTATAACCTATTCAGACATTATATACTATTTCAAATTATAATATTTTCACCCACTAATTGAATTTTCTATTTTGAATAATATTATTAAATAAAAACTATTGATATGGCTATGATATTTTCTTAACATAGTAAATATATCAATTGAAACAGATTTTCTCATTTTGTTAAGTTTAGAATTTAATTGATGAATGTAAAATATTGTAATATAATTGATTTCATTTGATTTAACCTGAGTACTTTGAAATTGCTGATGATTTAGTAGTTTTTGATTTATCATTTTGTTAAATAATCTATAAGTTTATAGATCTGAATTTTTATCAATTTAATATCATATATAGTATTAATCCAATGAAATCAATCCAATTATTATTCATATTAATATTACAAATTATATTATTTTTTAAGGTGACGAAATTAAAATAAATTTTAGAAAAACTACGTCTTTTAATTCTTTCAGAATATTTTTAAATAACTTATTTACACCAAATATTTACATTTATATCAGTACACCTAAGAGTATACCAAATATCCAAGAAATATTTTTAACAAAGTATGTTAAAATATATGATTATTAAGATAAGCATGTATTTTAAATAATTTACCTTTATATGAATTATACAGGTTATTAATCATTGAAAGTAATGGGATTTTTAGTAATGACTTAGTTTTTGACCAAAACATTGAATATATCAATTTTCAACATTTTAATCTCATCAAATCTCAATTTTGTTTAACAATTTGAGAATACTTTTATTATATAAAGTTCATTTAAAATTTATAATGAAAATTTAGCTATTAGTAAAAGAAAACATAACTGTTATACAATTCAAAGTTAATTATACTTCAACTCAGAAATCATATAATAAAAACATATATTGATTGATCAATGTTCTATAGCAATTATTAATTGAACTATTTGAATTTACTTAAATCAATTGATAATTATGATCAAAGAAATTATATTAATCATAGTTTTGAAAAAAATGTCATATAAATTTTGACCTTTCAAGGTATATGATATTGGGTAAATATTGTGACTAGAATGGGTAGTGATATAGTAACTATAATGTATATTGATCAATTATGTTTTTTTTATTACAAGTGGTATAAAATATCCTTCTTATTGTATACATTATTCAATTTTTATAATATAACAAAAATTGAAAAATTTTTAGTTTAATATTTATTAGGTATCATATTGACAAAATTAATATTACAACTAAAATAAATGAAATTATTTCAATCTATTAGTACACATTAATAATTAGAAATTTTATTTAAGATCATTTTTCACTAAATTTATCATTATTTAATGATAAAAGAGAACACATTTAATCTAGAATAGTATGAAAATAAAGATAAATGGAAGGATCAAGTATGGTGGTTTAACATAAACTTAAGAGGTTATCTGTATTAATAATAGTTGATATATAATTGTTAAAATAGTAAATTAATATAATATCATATAATATATGGTATTAATTCTTATGTACATAATATTTGAACTGAGTGATAAACTATAATTGTTCAAATTCTATCAAATTATATTACATTAATTTCTATACAAAAGATACAGGTAAATTATAATTATAAAAAAGAATAACAATATCAGTAGTAATTATATATTTACAGTTAATTTAACCAAAAACGAGATAAATAGCAAAATTATAAGTTTAATGATAAAATGTAATACGTTAGAATAATTGTATCAAAATGTGCACATGAAATTATAGGAGAAAATGTGAATGGTTAGAAAGACTAAAGTAGGTTGATTTATATCAATAAAGAAAATAATAATGCTGATGTAAGCAAAACAATATCAATTGTTCGAGTAAATTTAAATATTGTTAAAATACAAGGATGGTAGATTTTGAAACTATAGAAATTCGCCAGAGACAAGAGTTCTTCGATGTCTTCAAGGAAATGATTGTTTACGAACAGGCCAAGGTATGCGACATTTAAATTTGCGATTGAATGAAGCGACAGATAATTGACGAATCGAAACATTAACTAAGCCAATATCAGCTAGTTGAAAATTTTATAGTTAAACACAAAGTAAATAAAAATTGGTTATAATATAATTACCCAACTTGTTCTAATGATTGGTGATTGAAATATCAGAAAACATGGGTACGGGATCAATATATATAGAATCCAACTTTTCATTTTCTGGGGGAAGAATATCATCAAGAGATAGATTGAAATTATCTTAATTTATAGAGTTAAAGTCAGATGTGCTGGTAGTAGGAACTATAATATCTGCATCAAATGGAAAATCAAAGTTAAGTGGCTCTGGTACATCTAAATAAAATATTCATTATTAAGAAATTAACTAAGAAAATCAAAGTATATAATAATCGAAGGTGGTATGTATTCAATTGCAAATTCATCAGTAGAATAATGGTTAAATTCGGCAGAATTAATTAGTTGATTAGTAACTTTGTTTTAGTTTAGTATATTCAAAACAAGAGGAGAATTAGTGGTATTTTCTATTAATTGATCTTGGTACCTATTTTCATTATTGCGAGTGTTTTTGAATATATGAGCTATAATATATCTTAAAAAAAAGATAAGAATATAAATGGGTAATATTAAATTAATAAAAAAAAAAAAAAATCTTTTTTCAGAATCATTGGATTTCAATGAGTTGGAAGATGAGTTAAAAGCATTTTTGACTGTATTTGTATTATGAAAAGTACCAGTATATTAGGCAGGGTTTTTTATTTAATTGAGTTTGATTATTAACTTGCCACATCAACAATTTAATAATTAAAGATGATGATTTAAAATCCAAAGACTGAATCTGAATTCTTTTTATAGTTGATTTAAATTCATTTAATTTAATTTTTTTCTATGGGATTAGTTTATGATGATAGATTGATTAGATGATTTTTCGTTATCTTAAACAGATAATTGTGATTTGATCACTTCACAATCTTAACAAGGTTGCTACAGATAAATTTTATACTACCTAAATCAAAAATGTTGACTCGTTCATTAAAGCAAATCAAATCTGTTAACTTGGCTACAAGAGGCTACGCCACTTCTGCTTCTTCTATCAACATCACTTCTACTCAATCTGGAGTCAAGATTGCCTCCCAAGATAATAACTCTCCCATTTCTACCCTCTCTCTCATCACCAAGGCTGGTAGCAGATTTGAAGGCAACAACTTAGGTCTCAGTCACTACTTAAAGAATTTTTCTTTTAAGGTATAATTTATTTGAGCTTTTTTTTCGAATTTGTTTAATCATTTTTCTTTTGATTTTTAATTTTGATCAATTAGGCTACTGATAAGCGCACTGGTTTCAGTATCATTCGTGAAACCGAACTCCAAGGTGGAAGTTTATCTGTTTCTAATACTCGTGAACATTTAATTTATACCGCTCAGTTCTTCCGTGAAGATGCTCCTTACTTCATTAAGCTCTTGGCTCAAGCTGCTACTAAGGGCAAATACCACCACTATACTTTTGGCGAAGTCAACCAACAGGTCGCTGCTGAAAGCTCTTCCGCTTCTTTAGAAACTCACTTATTAGATCAAGCTCATCAGGTTGCTTTTCGTCATGGTTTAGCTAATCCCGTCTTAGCTCAACCTACCAACAGAGTTACTATCGAAGATATTGAAAACTTTGCTCAAGCTACTACTGGTGCCGAATCCACTTTGCTCGTTGCCAATAACATTGACGCTGATCTCCTTGTCAGTGAAGCTTCTGAACAATTTGAGGGCGTTCCTTCTACTGCCTCTGTTTCTGCTATCTCCTCCAAATATTTTGGTGGTGAAAGTCGTCAAGCTGTTGCTGGTCCCCTTTCCCATGTTGCTGTTGCTTTCGAAGGTGCTTCTCTTGCCTCTAGCGAATATCCCGTTTTCCAAATCCTTCGTCAAATTTTAGGTGGTAACAAATACGTTAAATGGGGTAATGGATCCTCCTCTTTGGCTCAACTTGCTCAATCTAATGGTACTCAAACCTCTGCTGAAGCCTTCAACTTCGGTTACAGCGATGCTGGTTTGTTTGGTTTAGTCTTATCCGCTCCTCACAGCCAAATTTCCGCCTTCACCCAATCCGCCCTTTCCGAAATCACCAAATTAGGTTCTCAAGTCTCTGATGAAGTCTTAAAGAAGGCTATTTCTCAAGCTAAATTTGAAGTTTTATCTGCCTCTGAGAATCAATTGACTTTTAACCACCAAATTGGCTTACAATTGGCTCCTCAAGGCGCTCAAGTTTCCGATGTTATCTCTAAATTGGATAGTGTCACTGCTGCTGATATTTCTAAGGTAATATTTTGAATACTTTATATCTAAATTTGTAATAATAATGTTATTTTTTTAGTTGGTTAAGAAACTTGGTGAATCCAAGCCCACTTTGGCTGCTTTCGGTGACCTCACTCAATTACCTTATGCTGATCAATTTAAAATCTAAATGAATAAATATTAATATTATTATCAAGTGGAAATTACTAATCACTATGCTTGGAAAACCACTTTTTATTAAATAAAACAATTTAATTCAATTATTAAAAATATACACGACATTATTGATCTTTCTTCTTGCTAACGTTATTTTTTTAGATTTGTCAGTTGAATGATATAATCATTCTAATCCAAATTGAGCTATTTTATTAATGTAATCAATATTGATATTTTTAATTGTACAAATTGAAATTTTTGACAATAATCTATTATCTATACTCACTATTCCAATATTATCACAAAATCTTTTTAGTTTTTTTAATAGCAATAATGATAAAAGCTTAAAATTTACAATGTTACTCTATTATTAAATTAATGATGCGCTGATTTTTTTCAATAATTCAAACGCATTATTTATCTCTTTGTTCTACTATTGAACTTTATATAAAATACTGAGATTTATTAACAAGTTTATTTACGATTAAGGTCAGTTTGAAATAATATTAATACTGCGTCGTTTAGGTAATATAATATATATATATATATACTATTTCAATTTAATTTGTTTTAAACTCGATTTATTTGGCTTAGTGCATAATGACAATATTGATATATGGACGATGTTTATCCACAAACACAAGAATGATTCTTATTTTACTAGGAAAATATTTATATATATTGTGATGATTATTTCAAAATAGCATCAAGTCATGAGCAAACAATGTCGATTTAATAATAATTTTGAAATATATAGAGCACAAATTAATTGATAATTTTGAATCAAAATAATTGTAACTGGATTTAAATGGAGGTATTTAATTGGGATATTTGGATAAATATAATATTGAATTTGAGAAAGTTATATAATATTTTTTGTTTATTGTTAATCGTTCTAATTTCAAGGATGTTTTTGATGGTAAAATATCTTATTGAAAATGTCTAAATATTATTTCAACGATTATAATGATTGAGTAGATTTTAAAAACTATTTTGCTTAAATATAATATTTATACTAAATATTATATTTGAGTGTTACTTGATTAATAGGCTTGAAATGAAGATTGATTCGAAACTGACATCACTTGATAGAAGCTTTACTAAAAAGTATATTCAAAATTCGAAACTATCAAATTTTACTATTTTGGTTAATTTGTATTTTGAAAGATATGAAATCAAATTTTATCTTGATAACATTGAGTTAATAATAGTTAGATATATAGGTAATCAAAAATCTCCAAACCGAAAACAGTTTTTATTATCTATCTTAATATAATTTATAACATATTTTCGGAAATAATTTTAAAATGCACATAGTTTAGTAAAATCTTATTTGAATTTTATAAATTTAATTTTTTATTTTTCAAAAATAAGTTTGAACTTTTCATAGAAATTTATTCAATTAGAAACTTCCGGTTTTGTAAATACATAATAATTTGTAACGCAGTTATAATAAAATAGGATTTGAAAACATCTAAAGATTGGATCTACAATCATTAGTAGAAATGATTAGAGTCATTTTTAACAATACTTAGAATAATCATATATTATAATCAAACATAGCAATATAAAATATAAATGAATTTTCAACACTTGGTTTAATACATCTTCAAGATTATAAATTAGAAAATCATTTGAAACCAATCTATAAATTCAGTATCTTAATTACTTGATTCATGAAGCTGGATTAAAATGATATTTGGAAAAATTAAGCATGTATATATCTCAGCACAGTTGATCAAACCTTCATCAAGTAATACCATATTACTTCAACTGATATAAATACAGCCAATCTATTTAATATTATAACATTTAAATAATTTCAATTCCTATATCTTTGTATCATTTCATCATGTATATCATTAAAGGAGTAACATTTTGTATTCTATTTTTAGCTCAGAATTGTTTTGCTCAAGGTGGCTCTTCGGCCCAAGAATCAAAGGGTGGGCCTATTATCCTGAATGCGGGAAGTTCGGGCACTGTAAATCAGGGATCTGCTCAGAATGTGCATCAATATGATTATACTCCTTGGTATATATATACTCCCTACGCTCCTATTCACCAAGAAATATACCCTTATCCCTTCCCTCCACACCCATATTATGGCTATTACTAACATACACAATTTGTAATTAATTAATGTCAATAGAAATATAAAAGAATTAACAACTAATAATGTTTGTTATATATATATATATATATATATATAAATAGCAGTTCTAAGGTTCTATATTTTTTATTTATGTTGACTATTAATTTATATTTGATATCATTATATTTATTAAAGCATTGAAAAATTGAGTTACAAGTTATTTAGGAGAAAATTGGAAAACTCTTGTGAATATGATTCTAATCACCGCTTTCTGCAAAATGATCAGAATTAATTCAAATTCAAAAAGAAAAACAAACAAACCAAGCAAAATTCATTATTATTGACACTTTTTATAATTTTATCCATCTCTAGCATTATATTTATCATATATATCGTTTTTATTTTCCCATATCCTTCTCATTTTAATTCTTCAAACTCACCAAATACCAAGAATTAAACTTTAAAAAGAGAAATTAAAGCAGTTACCTAGGAGAATATATGCTCAGCCATGCTCAACGTATAAATAGACAAGATAAAGGCCAAGCATTTCCATTGTTTGAATTTGAACTATGCTCGGAATGCTATCAAACCAACTATGAGTTTCATCAATTCTGTCTTTTTTAATCCTTGATCAATAGAGTTTCTTAAGCTTCTCAAGACAAGCTCCTCAATGGCTGGCTCAAAGCCATTAGTATCTTTGCTTACGAACATCTTCGGTACAGTAAATAGAGCCAACTATTAAAAATCACATCAATTGATTCAATTATTCAAACCAAACTGCCATCCAATGTGTTTTTCACCAAATTCACTCAATCTGATTGGAAACCTATCAAGTAAACATGGTGAATTACCTCAAACAATTAATCATTTGTATTTTAAAGATAGTCAGTCTAATATATCATTGGAGTCATAGTTTTAGTATTCTATATCCCATATCTCATTAATCAACAATGCTAAGATTCAAGACTTGGAACAATTGTATCGATTTAAACACAGTCCTAATGCCACTCTACTATTATTAAACTAACTATTAATTACTATTTCTCAAGTTCATTTTCTCTGATTATTGTCGATTAATCAACACATTAAATACACGCTGGCTGAGATCAATTTTACATCAGCTAAAGTTGATAGTATTCTCATTGAATTAGATATAAATTTATTATTAGGTCTTATAGATATGATAAATGATCAATTACATATCTATAATTATTAGTCTAATATTGATAAATAATAATATTAGTCATATGTGAACATACTTTTATTTTATATTTTACATTTTATATAATAGACTTGGCTTGTATAAGATGGCTAATATTATGTTAATATGTTTAATGAAGTCATATGATATTTGATTCTATTATATCAAATTATTAAAATTTTGATGATTATTGATATATATTTTATGATTTATTGTATAATATAACCGTGATCTGATTGGTTCAATCATCTGATAAATCGTCACATTTTCATCTCAAACTTTTAAACCCTTCTTTAATTATAAATCCACCTTTAATTATTTGATTTTTTTTAATATGTTCATCAGTCAACTCGTTTTCCTAGCTTTAAGCCTTATCCACCCCATTATCAGTGCTCACAATAGCCGTCAGCGTCCATTCTTGGTAGAGAAAATTGCTGACTCTCTACCATTTGATTTACAACCCAGACTTATTAAAACTTCAGAGAATGAGGAACCAAAATGGTTGAATCCTTTAGATATTGTTGAATTAAGAGTTAAAAATATCAAATTTATGGACGTTACTGATGAGGGAGACATCGAAAGCTTAAGACGAAACCAACTTTTAAAAATCAAAGACTTTCGTAAGTACATCTTTATTCATTAGTATTGAAGTGTTATATTTAAGTTATAATTTAGAAATTCCCGATCAAGTCAGACACAATGACGAAGTACAGGGTCATATTGCCAAATTAGATACTTCAGAAATGACTCGCTTTTTAACCAAATTCACATCTTTCCCTAACAGATATTATAATGGCGAAAATGGAAGAGCTTCGAGTCAATGGTTATATAATAACTTGAAAGATATCATTGACCAAAATAATCGTCAAGACATTACCATTAAAAAGGTTCAACACAATTTTAAACAAAATAGTATTATTGTCACTATTCCAGGTAGTCAACAAACAGATGAAACAGTTGTTATTGGCAGTCATCAAGACTCGGTGAACCAATGGTTACCTTGGTTTGGAAAGGCTCCCGGTGCTGATGACGATGGCAGTGGTACTA
The DNA here is from genome assembly GCA_000697335.1 of Conidiobolus incongruus B7586. Lineage (NCBI taxonomy): Eukaryota > Fungi > Entomophthoromycota > Entomophthoromycetes > Entomophthorales > Conidiobolaceae > Conidiobolus > Conidiobolus incongruus. The sequence goes on from JNEM01016622.1 coordinate 15,816, forward strand.
CTTCCGTCCATGAAGCTTTCCGAGTCCTCGTTAACGGAAACTTTAAACCAGAGAGGAATGTTGAATTCCATTTCTACGCTGGTGAAGAGGGTGGTTTATTGGGCTCTCAAGATATTGCCAAATCTTACGCGAGAGAACAAAAAAATATTGTTGCCATGATGCACTTCGATATGACTGGTTACTTTGGTAGAACTGAACAAATTGCCGTGGTTACTGATCACACAGACCCCGAATTGTCTCAATTCTTAAAGAAATTAATTGCTGTTTATTCCGAGTTGCCTCAAGTTGAATCCCAATGTGGCTATGCTTGTTCTGATCATGCTTCATGGAATAAGGTAAGGAATTGAACATCTTAATTACTATATCTTTATTAACCATTATATTTTCATTACATAGTATGGATTCCGCTCTGCTTTTCCTATCGAAGATCCTGATATTGAAGTTAATCCCAACATCCACAGTCCTAGAGACTTAGTTAGTACTATTAGTTTCCATCATGTTAAAGAATTTTCTAAGTTAGTCATTGGATTTGCTGTGGAATTATCTCATATTTAAATTTTAATATGAAATAAACCTTTATTTTATCATTGCCACTTTTCTCATAATAAATAAACTAATCGAATAATTGAAAATTTATCATTGTTTAATAGTTAGATCTTTTTACATATTATATTTATATTATAATAAAAAACTTAGATATTTTATATTTGTGAATAATTTCTATATATAAAATTTAAAAAATAATCAAATAATATCCAGATATATTAACCCTATTAGCGAATAAATTTTATTTAATATATTTTTTTCAATCCTTTATACTACACTTGCTGGATATTATGCTTGGAGGATGAGTTGTAGAATAAGAATCGTATTCAGTTCTTACTGTTGGATACATTTGAAGTCCAGGTATATCAGGATTCCACTTTGTCTTAATTCTTCTTCTAGTGAACCACACTCTGAATGTGGCATAAAGTAACATCATACATCCTCCAACAATGGGAATCAGCCAAAACTTGGGATTCAATCTATAGGAGCTTTCAAATGCAACATTAAAGGGTGGAACGTAAACAATTGAAAATCCTAAAATGAACCCAGCAATAAGTCCAGCAAAGTTGCGCCAATTCGTCCACATATGATTTCCAAATGGGTACTTAAGCTTAGCTTTGCAAGCAAATATATTAAAGCCTTGGCATATCATGACAGACAGGTAGTACATTGATTGAGCTTGAGCTAAAGCCTCTAATTGATCCTGGGCTGTTAGTACATGATCAGATGAGTTTATAAATGTAGCAGCATTGCGAGTAAAAAAGGCCATTTCAGGATTCATTGAGTTTCTCTGCATCCAAACTGAATCAGCCAAGGATATACCATGGGAGTACAGTACCCAAAAGAATGCAATATGGCATATAAACGCTTCAATAATGCCCATTTCCAGAAATGAATAACTGAGTAAATCGGCATCCACCATCACTTCATTCTCATTGGGCTCCCATTTTTCTTTCCAATAGGTCCAAGTGGTGATTCTCTTCCAAGTATGTTTGTACCTTTGGAATCGAGTTGGTGGAATGATTTCGCCAGTTTCAGGATCGGTTATCAGTGGCAGCTCTTTTGATTTAAGCCTTCTTAAACGCTCAATCGATGTAGGGGTCACAGGTTTTCTAGGTTTCATTTTCATTAGTCCAGTGGCTGTTTCAGGCTTATCCCAAGCGTAGGAAAGTGCAGCAAATAACTCAAATCCAAGATCGATGACTAGAATTAGGATGGCACTTAAAGGCAAGGGGAAAGGAACGAGAATATAGAGCAGCTGAGGTATAACCTCAGGCATGGAGTGGGTCAAGGTATACTGGATACTTTTTTTGAGATTGCTAAAAATCAACCGTCCTTCTTCAATTCCCTTCACAGTACTGGCAAAGTTATCATCCAATAGTACCATTGCAGCAGCCTCTTTGGATACATCTGATCCAGTTTCATTCATTGCAATCCCCAAATCGGCCTTCTTAAGCGCTGGTGAGTCATTCACACCGTCTCCTGTCACACCAACTATATGGCCAATCGACTGAGCTCGCTTTACGATTTCCAGCTTATTCTTTGGAGATGTTCTGGCAAATATGATCTCTTCTTTGCTAAAAATGTTATCCCAATCCTTATCTGTGAGTCCGCTTATTTGATCCCCATGGATGACAATTGAGTTATATTCCTCCTCTAAGATGGATTCTATTGGTCGTTTGGTCCTTTCAGCAACCATCTTTTTTGTCTCTCCAAGCATTAGGTTGATTTTACGTCCAATTGCTTCTGCAGTCAACGGATGATCACCTGTAACCATCATGACGCGAATTCCAGCAGTTCTACATCGACCAATTGCTTCCCTTACTCCATGTTTGGGAGGATCTTCTAAGCTAACCAATCCAACAAAGCAAAGTTCTTTATAAGGGTAGTTTTGAGATTTTTTCGAGAATTGAAAGTCTACAGGGTATTCCTCTCTGTTCAATTTCTGCTGTGCAAATGCGAGAACACGATGCCCTAACCCTGCCATATATTCATAAGTCGACATGAATTGTGCCTTGTGTTCTTCGGTCAGCGGAACTTGATTCCCATCCAGCAAGATATAACTGCATATCTTGAGAATTCTCTCAGGAGCACCCTTGAAGTAGGTGATCAAATCTCCAGTGGCATGCTGAACCTGGTTAATTGACATGGCCCATTTATTATCCGAATTAAATGGAATTTCGAATACTTTGGGGTATTTTTCGGCCATTGCGTCGAAATTCTTCAGATGAGTGGCAGCAAATCTTGTTAGACCAGATTCCGTCGCATCTCCAATGATCTGACGCCTTTCAAATGGAACATCTGTTCGATCGAATTTGGCCTTGGAGTTAAGTGCACAATTGAAGCAAATGTCCTCCATACCGGGAGTCGCTATAGTCGTCATATTTTGCTCATCAACACTTCCAGATCGGAGTGCTCCAGTCATTTTAAGATTACTCCAAACCTTGGTGACTGTCATTTGGTTCCTTGTTAAAGTTCCTGTCTTGTCAGTAGCAAGAAGGGTAATCGCTCCCAACGTCTCTACTCCTTGTAAATCCTTTACCAACACATTTTGACTTGCCATCCTCTTTGCTGCCAGTGTAAGCAGCATTGTCACAGTAGCAGGTAGTCCTTCAGGAACCCAAGCCATAAACACACCGATGGAAAAGTTGAGTGTCGTGCTAATATTCTTATATACGATAATGCTCAATATGAAAAAGATTATCGCTGTGATGAACGCCAATGTAGCGATAAATTTAACAAAATTGTCAATTTCAACACTTAAGGGACTTGGATTCTTTTTTTCTCCTGCTGTCATTCCTGCAATTTGCCCCAATACTGTACTGTCTCCTGTTCTTATCACAATACCATAGCCCTCTCCAGAGACAACTAAAGTACCATTAAAGACCATGTTGATAGCTTCCAGTGGGTTCCGTTTGTCATTCTGTGGGGAACGCTCTTGAGGCTCCGATTCTCCAGTTAACGAAGAATTGTCTACTTTCATATCTGTACACTGAAATATAAGTAAGTCTGCGGGAACTTTATCTCCCATTCTGACAAATGTCACATCCCCAACGACCAGATTCGCCGCGGGAACTTGAAGGATGGTCCCCTCCCGGACTACTCTTGTCTGCTGAGGAATCAGCTTCAAAAAGGATTCCAGCACAGATGCACTCTTCTGCAGTTGAACAAATTCTACTAGCGCATTTAAGAAAGCTACTACAATTAGGATAGCTCCCAGGTATACATTGCTCTTATTAGTAATAGGATCAATTCCATATAAGATATATGACAAAATACCAGCCAATATCAGTAGCAAATTGAATAGAGAACTTAAACACTCCAAATACACCATGATTGGATGCTTTTTCTTTGGAGGATTCAAAACATTTGGGCCATATTTGACTAAAAGATCTGCTGCTAATTGGTTCGATAGCCCTCCGCTAGTATCGGGCTTTTGGACATCCACTTGTGTTTGGTATCGATTGCATACTTCTTCTAATGTGAGCAAATGCTCATCAATATCAACCGTTTTTTGCTTAGATGATTTCTCTGTCATCTAATAATATTCAAAAAATTAATTAAATCAGATAGTGAATAAAAACTATAGTTAATGATTAATCAGATTCATGTGCAGAGCAGCACCTATCCTTATAAAGCTTTTCATTCTGCCTTGGCTTCATACAATGACATGTTTCCAACAAGGAAAGATCAGCGCTCGAAATTACTGTGATGTAAAGTAGATTTCAATCTAATATCACAAATTCCAAATTTCTAGTAACCTTCAGCTTCCTTATTTGGTTTTCAATAGTGCCATATTCGGCAATTTTATTCTTAATTTTCATTTTAAAAGCCACGATTGGTCAAATTAGGTAAATGAAGACATGTACCCAAACAAACAATGAATTCTCATTCTCACTCTTTAATTTTCCTAATTTAGAATTTTACAACTTTCAAAGTTAATACAATTCACGTTGGCTAAGAATGTTGTAAATTTAATTGATACTGATATTAGATTATATCTATTCAAACTCAAACAAGTGATATATACTTTCATAGTATTAAACGTATCACTCAAATATCTTATTTAAACATTCCAATTAGAAAATTTATTTAACAATCTAGAATATCGTTACTATATCAATTTTATCCAACATATCTAGTATCTAATTTCAAAATATTTCTAAATAAGGATATTACAATTCATTAGTAAATACATAAATCGACTATAGAATCAAAACATTGTATATAATATCCATCCAGAATAATATATTCGATTATGGTGTTAATCCTTATATTAAATAATAGCAATAATCAAAATATAAGTATTTCATAAATATTTACTATTTTTATATTAGGAGATATTTTGATAATTTAATTTGATGGAATTTGTATTTTTGAATCAATATTATCCCATAAAATCATTAATATGATTAAATGTCATCAAATTCATTGATAGATGTGCTGAATCATTCAAAAACTTAAATATATATCAATAGTTATAGTAAATGTCTACATTTGATTTTAGTATATACTTTTCATCGCCACCTGAAGAATCTATACAATATTTTAAAAGAGCTTATTGGTATTCAATAGATCATTTCAACTATGAAAATGCAATTTTCTTAGCACAGTTATTATCAACATATGATTCCAACCAACAAGAAGCAAAATACTGTTTAGCTCTAGCTCATTTTCACCTTGGACACCACAGTTTAGTCGTTGATATATTAAAAGGTTGTACACTTACTCACTCTTTATATCTATTGTCGAAATCATATATTCAATTAAGGAATTTTTCTTCTTCAGAAAGATGTTTAAATCAGCTATATTTAATTTTAAAGTGTAAACAAAACGAATCAAGTAATCACATTAAAAACTTTATTCAATTTCATCTTATTGATAGCTTTATCAAAAGAAATAGGAGATCCCGAAGTTCATAGGATATCTAAACCTGATATGGCTTCGTGTTTGTATCTTCAAGGTTTAACTTATAGGTAAATATGATAAAAATATCATATTTATTTATTTATTAATTAATTGTTATACAGGGGTCTAGGAAAATTTGAGGAAGCTTCTTTAAAATTCAAAGAAGCCATATATCACAATTGCTTAATATGGTGTGCTTTTGAAAATCTATGTCAAATAGGTAAATTTGAGTTTCATATGTTAATATAATATTTCAATTAACAAATTAAAAAAGATCCGCCAAATGAGACATATATCCATTCTTCGTTTTCTATAAAACAAATAACAGCAAAATTTTGTATACCAGTGAATAACCCCATTAATTCCAACAATAATGATATTTTGATGACTGGAATAAATACTCTTGAGTCTTCAACATTATCTACTCGATCTACTAACAAGCTACCATCTAGTACTCCTTCAAAATCAGACAAGTATTAATTGAGTATTTTATTCAAATGAGCTACTTACAAATTTCTTCTTAGAATGCAAAAACCTTCCAATCCAAATGATTCTAGTGTACATATGACCATAACGAATAAACGTGTTGCTGCTTTATCCACAAAAACCCCTCCATCCAGGATCAACTCAAGAAACTCTATGCGATCAAAACCTGTCGCCGCACCTATAAAAGCAAAACCAACTACTCGAATACTAGCTAAATCAAAGCCGGTGAATGAAAATAATACAATATTAACTAGATCATCTGTAATATACTTAGATTATTTTTAGTTACCTAGCTGATGTTTATATTTAGATTACTTCCAATTTGGCCTTGCGGCAATCAACCCCAACGACTAGTAAAAAATCAAACATACCTCATCCTGATACTGCGAATTTATCGGATAACGACCAAGGTGTAACCACCTTTGAAGTTCCTCAGAATATTAAATACACTACTAATACTCCAATAAAAGAAGAAACTCATCCCGAAGAACCTCGTGTAATTTCACCAGATTCGAGATCAATGGATTTTATTCACAATTTGTTCATTAAGCTTGCTACTGGCTACGCTGAACTTCAGAATTATTCAAGTGAAGACGCAATCAAAACATTTTCATCGATCCAATGCCCCAAATACTCCAATCCTTGGGTTCAGACTCAAATATCTAAAGCATATATTGATCTAGGACATAATATTCAAGCCGAAGAAGTTCTGAATGAATCTTTGACAAAATATCCTTTGTTTTTAGATTCCATGGATATTTATTCTTCCATTCTATGGCAGCTTGGAAAGACTGATGAGCTCTACGAACTTGCAAATAACCTCACCGATCGTCATAAAAAACTGCCTCAAACATGGTGTGCCATGGGCAATTATTTTAATAGTCAACAAGACCACATTAGAGCTTTGAAATGTTTTAAGAGAGCTACTTTATTAGATAATAGATATGCATTGGCTTACAATCTTGCAGGTCATGAATATATTGATATTAAAGAAATTCAGCTAGCGTTACAATGTTTCCAAACTGCCGTTAACATTCACCCTAGATTTTATCAAGCTTGGTTTAACATTGCTAGAATTTACTTATTCTCAGAAAAATACGAATTGGCATTGGCCCATTTAGCAAAAGCGATATCGATCAATCCTAAACATCCTATTTTACTCCAATATGTTGCCGAGTGTCGAATTCGTTTAGGCCATTTTGAGGATGCTCTTTACGCATTACAGTTGGCCACCCCTATGGATCCCAGCAATATTATGATTCGATATAAGAAAGCTAAACTATTGATCAAGTTAAATCAATTTTCTGATGCTAAACATGAATTGGATATTATTAAACAAAATGCATCTGAAGAATCTGACGTATATTATACTCTTGCCAAGCTTTCTACATTAGAAGGAGATTATTGTCAAGCGGATCTTTATTATCAAGAAGCCATCAAGTATAACCCAGAAATTGAGCCTAAAGTTAATAGACTGAGAGAGCTTATCAGTAAAAACGAACCTATCACTTGGGATGATGAAGATGATCTTTAATTTATATCTTCATTGATATACTAGCTCAATAATACCTTGTAATTAATTAAAATTATTTATATAAATTGCTTTTTCATTTATGTTTCAAATATTTTTAAATTTCATTTTCTTGTATATGTTCATGAAATCAAATTATGAGTATTACTTTAACCAATTATTCATAGTATTTTCCTATTTTCAACCATATTAATCCTAAAATGACTATATCTATTCACTTACGTTAGATAAAATAAATTTTAAATTTAAGACCTTTAAGTAAAATTATTCTTTTCATTTTTTATGAAAGTTTAACAATATATTTTAGTATTCACAAAAGTTTAATCTCAGTTCCATCAAATGAATTTACTGAATTTAATATTTAATATTTAATATTTTAATTTATAAAAGAATACATATGCTTTGCTTTGATTGAAGAAAGTATTTTAAAAGATACAATTTACATAAACAAATTTAAAAATCGACTATTTAAGTAAACTTTCAAATCAATTTCCATCATTGGATGTTTTTCATACAAAATTGAAATATTGCTATAATATTAATTATTCGGATTAATAATTGAAGTTAAAATTAATATGATAAACATTAATTTAACTTTATATCTTAAATAGAATTATAATAGCTGTCTATTAATAAAAATTATTTAAAAATACATTTACTGAACAAACTTGGATACGATATTTGATTTCAATTGATCATGTTTATACTTGAAATATTGACTGAAATTAAATTGAAATGCTTGTAGGATTATTGATAGTGAACTCAGATTAATCCTGATTATTGTTTTCTGAAACATGAAAACACTTTTTATTGATTAGTCAGTGTTAACTTGTAAAAATGGATAGAATGTCAAGGTTGTCGACTTGGCAACCTGTCGAACCACCTCAGGTTGACGAGAAATCCTTGTCAAAACAGCTGACGGGGTGCATTGGAAACCTTACCCTCCTTGGGACCTAATTGTGCAATTCATGAGGATAACTGCCTCGGTAAGCCTATAGACACCCATAAAAGAGTATAGGCAATCCCAAACCCTAAAAAAAGAGAGTCAAGAAGCTTTGGTAAAACGCTTATCAGAAGTTCAGCTTACCAGCTGCGGCTCTACCTAAAGACCTCAATAAAAACCATTGTTGAAAACTAATTTTACCAAAGTTATTCTATCAAATTTATTTTCATTATTTGGTCGGGATGAATCTAAGTCAGTTAATCACGGCTGACCCACATACGGCAACGTATTCCCCAATACTGCGCACTATGCTCTTTAACTAGCTAGTCACGTATGCGCCTTAGCTCGTCCGACTTATCCTGGATGCACTATCCTCTTCTAGGATTAGCGATCTGACTACCTTGTTTCTGGCCAGCATTCCCGAGAACGTGACAGGTAACGTATTTAGTCAATCAAGCTAATAATCCTAGTATGAGCAAGAGGAGAATAATTTAACAGAAATACTAGGTTAAAACAAATACGAATTGGTATTTGATTAAATTAATTTTATTAAGTAGACCTAAATTCTGTATCCACTGAGTAATTGGAATTAGTTCAGCTTGACTACTGGAAGCGGGCTAAAAATAGGTACTCATTTCAATTAAATTTGAAACATATTCAAATCTTGCATCCAATAGGTAAAATTAATATTGCTATGATAGTCGGATTTATACCTACTATTAAATAACCATCCTGTATAAAAAATATTGGTAATATCATATAAATCAGAGTTTAGTACAGCTGATTGAGTCAAATTAATACTTAATATTGATTAATGACCATTGAATATATCATGGTATATTAAATAAAAATCGTTACCTTTGAAGAACAATCAAACAAGCAATCATATCCTCCAATTTTATTTGATCTTTATTTCTTATATTTTTCAGTTTACTAAATGAAGCAGCGGTGACATGACCATGTAATTTAGCAATACTACTCAATTCGCCGAAAATATCACTAACTAATAGACCTTAATAAAAATAGTTTAGAATGTATATATTATATTATGATATACCAAATTATCTATTTTCATTTTGAGCACTCTCGATGAAATGATTATACTAAATTGTAGAGTATGAACAAATGGCCATATTGATAATTGTATTAAATTATACTTAAACTGTGTTGATGTTAAGATGAAATAGCAAGGATTGTGTCAGGAGAAATTTATTAAATGCAATTAGCATGTACCATTTTCAACTTGGATATAATATGAATTTACCTCATTAAAGAAGATCAATTCAATTGAATCGTCAATAAGTCAGATTTTATAATAGATAAATATGTAAATATAAGCAATTATATAATCATAATTATTGTAAATAACTACTTGATACTATTTCCAATATGTACGAACTATATATTATATTAGTTGTTATATTAATATATCTTTGTTAGAACAATTATCATAAATTGGTTTGAGAAAAAGTTATAATTTAACTCATTTTGAATAAATTTTGAACTTAATATTGAAAGTTAAAGACCAATATAATATCCATATTTAATTAAATATACTTAATCTAATGTTATTTGCACTATAGTGATGCTTAATAATTGTTTTGAAACCAAAAATGAATTTGTAAATCAAATGGTTCATTAAAAAAAGTTGGAATTTTGACACAAATATCATTTTGGTTATTTAATATGAAATTTAATAGACCAAAAGTATTATTATTACCTTGCATTTCAAATTGATATAATTTCAAGTTAGACTCATTGTTACCAGAAAATAAATATGCGATATAAAATGAATAAGATATGAAGCTAGAATATTGATATCATATCAAGTATTAAAGGTATCATCAATTTTACCCCAATTATTAATTTATGGCCAATAGAATGATTTAAATTCGAATAATGGCTACTCTATATTATTCATTTTTTAAATTCCTGATTAACTTCAAAAAGTGACTTGATAATCAGAAATATAAACAATGATTGTGTATTATGGGATATTTTTTCAATACTATAACCATGAATTTAAAATTAATTATTGTAAAATTAAAAATCAGAAAAATAGGGAAAATGTGAATTGATCTTATTATAACTACTGAAGAATCCAAATATTAAATTGAGATTTAATTAGTGATTTAATTATTATGACAACTCCCTTATATATCATATAACAGAATCACTGGACCTAACATTTTTAAAAGTCTAATACTTAAAAATAGTATTAAATGAATAAAACATTTTGGAATATTATATTTGGTAAATCTATTAGTTGGAATGGGATAAAGTATCTTCAGGTTTTTTTGCAGTTGAACTACTACCCCATCCAACCCAGTCTCCAAACATTGAATTACGAGCACGATTTTTGAAAAATGAACCAACACTCCCAACCGTATCAACAACTCCTCCCACTACACCCGATACGCTGACAACAGAGGTGGGACGAGTAGAAGGATGAACTGGCTCCTGATAGTTATATTTGGATGGAGCTCTTGGGGATGCAGACAGCTGTTCATAGTTCTCCCCTTCCAATTTTTGCCTAGCTTCAATTAGACGATTTAAGATATTTTGATGATATTCGATTTGGTCATCTAGAAAATCTGTTGATATGCTTTTAAAATCATTAAGTTTGTATTGATGAAATTGGTTGATTTCGGCCAATGTGACATTGAAAACAGTATCACACCTTGATTTGACTTTCTCGATGTCAATATCCTTGTTGGGAGAGTCCGCCCAGCTTTCTTCATTACTTGCCTCTTTATATTTAGCCAATGCGCCACCATGCATCTCAACAATTGGTGAATAGGAGTGGACTAAGCTCTGATATTCCTTCAGGCGATCGATAAACGATTGGCATTCTCTCTTAGAGTAATTGTCTTTGATATCGGATATTTCTTGCATGGTTTCAGCCATTAGCTGAATACCCTTAGTTAGTCTTAAGCATTCTTCACAGTTATCTTTAAAACACCAAACATTTTCATCATTGACGCAATCTCGAGTCTCTCGGCCTAATCCTGAGATCATCCTTAAAAGGCCATAGCTTAGTTTACGATATTGATCACTAGATTCGAATGAATGATCCCTATAACCAACTGCACCTTCGTAGCACATAGGTAAAAGTTTATCAATGGATTTAATGTGGTTATGGAAGCGCTTGACAGTATCTTCATCTCCTTCGTCATCAACATTGAATTCAGGATGATATACATGCTGAAAGAAAGTGAGTCCGTGTTGGTGTCTTTCAGTTAAAAATCTCTTATCAGCTTTGGACCACTCTACATCGTTGGTACAACTCAGAAAGTGAGTGAATATTTCAGAATATCTAATGACAGGGTGCATGGCTAGATGATTAATAAATCTCTCCAATTGATTGCGCCTCTTTTCAATAAAATCTTC
>JNEM01016624.1:0-17152 GCA_000697335.1 Conidiobolus incongruus B7586
AATATATAATATAAATTTAATAGTTTCTTTTATTATTAATAACTTTTTGCCATACTTTTAGCAAACTTCTAACACCTAAAAAACAGTTTTTTTTATTAAGGACTGAAATTTGATGTTTCACAAACTAATTAAATTTTCCTGTAGAAATTTTCTTTCCTGCAAGCTGGTTTTTTAATTGCCTAAAGCAATTATAATCTATATATATATATATATATATTAAAAATATATAATTTCCTATTAACTTTGTATATATTTATTTATTTCAAACTAATAATATGTTTGAAAAATCAGAAATTAAAAAATTTCCCATTATTTCAAATTCAAGGTAATATTTCATACATACCTGATTATATTTGAAATTTTATAATTGAAATGAATTAGTCATTAGTAGATTGGTAGGTATGACAAATATCAAACAATTCAAATTATCAATATTAATGTAATTGTTCTAAATATACTTGCATCCTTTAATAATTATAATTATTCCAAAATATAGATAAATTTTATTTAAACAATCAGATAACATTATTATTTGTGTCTATCTTAAAATTTGAGTATATTTTTTGGTAATATTCCTTGTAATTTAAGATTTTCCCTAATATTAAAAGGATTTTCGAGCAAAGTTCAAAGTGTTAATTTTATATATTAATATTAAATAAATATTGAACGAATTACTCACGATCATTTTATTAAAATCACTCGGAAATCATGTATATAGCTATATCGAATCAGTATTCAATATTTTTATATCCATTTTGCATTAAACTATATTTATTAATTAATGTTAACTTCATTGTTTTGATAGATATAAATCTATTTTTTACAATTACCATTAAATCATATTTGATATAATTTGTTAGATTGAAATAGTAAAATAGTTTGGCAAAACTGATTTAAAATATACTTTGAAACAATATATCAAGATAATATTGAATTTATAAAATGCATAACTTACATATTTCAATATACATCAAACTGCAGATACATTGTGGCTACATAGTTAGTAGAATACCTGACCAACTTCACCTTGCAACTTAATACTATATATATATAGCCCCGGAATACCTGTCACACTATTTCAAGACCTGATTTTTCTGAAGTCCTAATACATTTCTTTGCACTATCTACTACCGAAGGATGGTCTATAAAAAACTATTGTCGGGTTAGATTTTCATCATGACCTCCGGTCCTCTGTGAAGTGCGTTAATCTCTTCACAAACCTTAATCAAATATCATAATGCAAGCTACTAAACAAACTACAGCACTATCCCCATTCAGAATGTCATTATAAATTACATAAATTCGTCAAGTGCGTAATGGTAAAATTTACCATAATTTAGTATATTAATTAAAGCAACAAAATTTATATTCTAAATTAATATTCATTAGAATCAAAACCACCAGATACAGATATTAGATTGAAGCATTCTCACCATTCAAAATACTCATACCAATATATCTATGTTTATTCCAATTAATTTTAAAAAATATTATTGAAAAATTCTTTCAAATTTCAAAATTTTAAAAAAAAATTAAAAACTTAAATACTTATTAAGTTAAAATATATTAAATGATTTAAGAAATAAAATTTAATATAATGAATTGTATTGACTAAAGTAAATTTATTAGTTTGTCATTCAATTTTTAAATTTAATTATAATTACATACCATTAATATACTTAATATATACAGTATATTAATTATAATTTTTCATTATACAATATAATTGCTAATACTTGGATTAATAATCATTATAAAATTAAATTATTAAAATTTAAAATAACTTGAATAAGTTTACAATTTTGTATTAAAATTTATCCAATTATTCTCAACTGGAAAAAAAACGTGTTAATTTTGATAAATTTATATCAATAATATTATTAGTAAAACAGTACCAATTCTTGGGTTAAGATAAATTAATTAATATAGATACCTTATTTGTATATTGTAATTTCAATTATAATTATATTCATTTTTCGATTTAATAAAATAGAAATAGCGATTTTAAATGGTTGTTTGAATCAAATTAATAATTATTAATTAACTTGATTTTAGTTGAATGAGATTAAGTTTAATGATAAACACAAATATAATTGAAATATATATATATTATTCATATATCACAATATTTATATAGTAAAAGTAGTTATAATAATTATAAATTAAATAATATAATATATTATTATAGATATTTTTTGAATTTATATTTATATTTTATTGATAATTTTATTATAATTTAATTTTTCAAAATTATTTTTTTATATAATATTAATTAATATATTATAAAAATTAATATAAAAAATTTTCAAATATAAATTAATATATACATATATTAATAAACAACCTTAAATATTTTGGGAATTATGATATAAAAAATAATTCAAATTATTGGTTTGGAAAAATTTAACAATTGTTACAAAAAAATTAATATATTGATGGAGATAGTTTTCTATGTTGTATATACATATAGCTTGAGAACTGTTAAGGTATGGAATTAGTATAAATAGAGCGAAGGTCAAGCAGCAAATACATATAAAATATTGGTTACGATATGTTGAAGAACGTTAGTGAACAGAACCCCGAAAGTCAAAAAAATTTGGATTCAGTTTCAAATTACAGTGTATCAGATACTGCAATGAATCAAAATGATCATTTAGTTGATTCTTTATACGCTTTTTTGATTGCATTCACCGGATTTGCTATCCATTTTATGATATTTGGTAGTGCATCTATTTATGGTATCTATCTTAATGCTTATCTAGAGCACGATTTTGCTAACGAGCCAAAGGCTATTCTCTCCTTAATTGGAGGTATAGGCCCTGGAATTGCATCCCTCTGCTCACTTCCTTCAGGTATTTTACTTGCTCGCGCTGGTCACCGTGTGAATCTATTAGCTGGAGGGATATGTTTTGGAGTAGGATTACTTCTTGCTTCATTCGCAATAAAATCATGGCAGCTATTCCTAGGTCAAGGATTATTAATGGGTATTGCTTCTGCATGTTGTTTCATTCCAGTTATGACTATTTTGCCTCAATGGTTTGATAAGTATCGTGGGTTTGCAATGGGATTAGCAGCCTCTGGCTCAGGCGTAGGAGGCTTGGTTCTGTCTCCAGTGATTCAAGCTATTATTGAGGCCATTGGTGTCAGATGGGCAATTCGAATTAATGCGATCATTGGGCTAGTTGTATTAATCGCTGGTGGGTTGATTATTAAACCAAGGTTGATATTTAAAAGCCCTAAAAAATACTTTGATCGAGAAATTTTGCAAAGCACAAAATTTATTGCTATGTATGGAATGGGATTATCAGCATGTTTTGCTTATTGGCTTCCATTTTTCATAATGCCACTATATTGTAAATACTATGGTATTTCAGCTTCCACTGCCAGTATAATCGTTGGTATTATGAATGGAAGTTCGGCCGTTGGAAGAGTGATAATAGGACAAGTTGCACATCATTTCGGAAACGTGAACACTCTTTTTGGATGTCATTTAATTTGTGCTCTCGCTTTTGTAGTAATTTGGAATTTTGCAACCCAAACATGGTCACTGATCATATTTGCAATTATATTTGGTGTATTTTCAAGCGCTTACGCTCCTATCTCAGGACTTATTGCACCTCAATTATTTGGATTTGAAAAATTGGCTCAAGTTACTGGACCTTATTATACTTGCTCAACTCCCGGCTATATTGCTGGCCCAATAATTGCTAATGCGATTATTAGTCATTATACAGTAAGTAATTATATTAATTATCTTCCAGTTCAACTATATTTCTTCGGCTGCTATATTGCCTCATGTCTATTTTTGTTATGGTTAAAATTCCAATCTAACTCTAAATTAATGGCAAAAGTATAATTTAATATTGCAATAAATAATCAATATTCCATGAATTAAAATTTGGCAATTAGTTTTTATAATAAAAAAATTCCTATAAAATATTTAATAAAGATACTAGAGAAAATAATTTGAATATATTATATTAATTTATTTTAATATAGATATTCAATGATATATTTTACACAAATTACTTTTTAATTCATAAAATTTGACTAATTAAGTATATATTTCAGATATTTTGAATCCTAATTTTAATATCTATACTATTTTTTTGATATATCCAAAATACATACTATTTCTATCATATGTATTATTATTTTAATTATGTAATTCAATTTCTATAATTAAATTCAAAATTTAACTAGTTTCAGTAAAAACAATATTAATATAGTTAAATTTACTATTGATTTATTCAAAGTTAAATTGAATGATTAAAAAATATGAATATAATATCACTAATAATGATATACTAGTCTGTCCTCCTTTATTTAGTGTTTAGTTATATTTATAAATATAATGAAATAGTAATATTTTTTTAAAAAAAATTTGACTTATTTGTTATAATTGAATTCAATATATAATTAATCATAAAATTTAAAATATTATAATATTTTGATGTTATTTTAAATTTTTAATAAAGATTTTTTAAGATTAAAAATAAATAAATAAATAAATAAATATCTAATATATAATTTACAAAGTCATATATATAAGAGAAGTTTAATACTTTTTTTGATTTTTAATAGCTTTTTGCCATATATTTGGGAAAACTTTTAAAAAATAATTTTTTTAATTAAAATCTAAATCTAATATTCTTAAAATTAATTAAATATATTAATAAAGATTTTCTTTAATATAAATTGATTTTTTAATTAATTTAAATAACTATAATCTAGTAAATATTTTAAATTTATTAACTTTCTATAATTATTTTTAATTAAATAAATTTATATAATATTAACTTTTTATATTATATAATTATAAAAATAATAAATATTTTCAAATAATAATTATAATAATTTTTAAAAGTAATTTGATATATTAAAATAATATAAAATTTATTATTATTTGAATTTTTATAAAAATAAAAAAATATTATATATTATATAAATTCATTTATAAATAAAATATTTATTAATTAGAATTTAAAAAAAAAGATTACTTTAACCTAATAAAATACTTTATAATTTAATAAAAAATTATATAAAAGGATTGAGAATTTATAGATTATTTTAAGTTATTATGAAATCCTTGGTTCTTAATTATAACTTAATATATTTTATTTAACAAGTTATTTTAGCTTTTTTTAAGTTTTAATTTAATTATAAGGTATTTATTTTATATTTTTATTAATTAATTTAAGTTAAAGCATTAATATTTATAATATAATATATAATTAATATCAAGATATTTTAATAGCTTTTTATTTAAAATAAAAAAATATTTATTAAAATTAGTATTATAATTTTAAATAAATTTTAAATAATTATTTTATCTTTAAAATCATTTACCATAATATGAGTAATATATCAAAATAAAATATTTTTATTAAGGTTTTTTATTTATTTTAAATAGGTTAAAAAGATTTATGGTTAAATTATCTTAATACTAAAATAAAGAACTTTTGATAATTATTATATAGTTTTAAAATGATATAATTAAATAATTCTCAAAAGTTAATTTCTTAATAAAAAAACTATACAACTATATATATTTAATTTTATGGTATATTTTTTCCGATTATTTTAAAATTAATAATATGTTTAAAAAATCACAAATTAAAGAATTTCTTATTTTTTTTGATTTTGAGGAAATAATATTAGAATTAATATATTTTAATTATTTTTGATATTTAATAATCTTAATTCAAGGAATATAATTAATTTTTATATTTAGTAATAAAATAAAAATAATATCATAATTAATAAATCTATTAGTATTTAAATTTCTATACTTGATATTAAAATTATTATTCTAAAAAAAATTATAATATCCTTTATAATAATCCATTTTAATTTTAACTTTTTAAATTAATATAAATTGTTTAATATTTATTAAACCAATAATAGAAATAAAACAAAGAAAATTGTTATTTAAAATAAAAAATCAGTATTTTTTTAATTTTCAAATAAATATATTAATATGAAAAATTTGAATGGAAACTGAGCATTAATTTATAAACAAACTAATACAATAAAATTTATAAATTTTTTAAATTTTAAAATATACACACATTCCCAGTAAAAATTAAGATGAAAATATAAATAATGAAAATTATATATCCTTTCTTAAGTTTTATACAATTTAGTTTGAATGATAAATTATTCTCATATTTCAAATATATCAAAAATAATATTGAATAAGGCTTGTTAAATAACTTAAATCAGGTTATATCTTGATTTATAAACTGATCATAATATTTGAATATTTATCCAAATAAACATGAGATAAATATTTAATTAATGAACAAAAAAATTGATCAAAATAATATATATATATTTTAATAAATTAAAGTATAAATATGGTTGGGATCTTTAGTGTTTATATTTATATACAAGTATATTTTGTATAATTCCTTTCAGAGATATATTACAGAACGCATTTTTATTCTTAAAATTTCCAAAAATCAACAAATAATTGAATGATTGATTAAATGGATAAAATTATATTAATAAAGATTAAAATAAACGGTAAAACTTATTATCCTTACTATAAGTATTTTTAACCAAATCAATTTATATTAAATTGTTTTTTTATTAAAATTTATGAATTAAAAAATTAAAATAATAATAATAATAAAAATAATTAGAAAATTATTATGCAAATTAATTTGAAGATTCAATTTGAATTTTATGATTTTATTATCAAAATAAATAGATAAAAGGACAACAATTTAACATTAATAATTTACTAAACTTAAATCATATAATAAAATGAATTATTTTATTTTCACATATGATTATATAATTTAAATTATCCTTATTATTTATATCATCTATTAAGTTTAGAATATTGATTTTTACTAAATTAATTATATAATATTCGTTATTAATAACTGAAATTGAGTGGATGACCTCAACATAAGTCACATGAAATTAATTTTATATTTTGATATTTCCTATTGTTGAGTATATTCCTCGAATGAGGACATTTTAGTCAGATAGTAATTATAAATAAAGTGAAGATACCAAGTAAAATGTCCTATTCAATTAGGTAAAATATGGTGGGGATCATAAGAGAAAAAGAAGACATAGTGATTCGAGACAAAGAATCAAATGAAAATTTTTCTAATAATTCAAATGAGGAAGTGTCTCAAAATAAACATTTAGTTGATACTCCTTATGCATTTTTGATCGCATTCACTGGCTTCTGCATCCACTTTATGATCTTTGGTACTACATCTATTTTTGGTATATATCTCAACAATTACATAGAACATGACTTTGCCAACGAACCAAAAGAAATCCTTTCTTTAATAGGTGGCATAGGTCCAGGTATTGCATCTCTATGTTCACTTCCTTCAGGCATCTTGTTTGCTCGGGCCGGTCATCGCGTGAATTTGCTTACAGGCGGAATATTTTTTGGTGCCGGACTACTTGTAGCGTCGTTTGCAACAAAAGCTTGGCATTTGTTCATAGGGCAAGGGTTGTTAAACGGTATT
Source organism: Conidiobolus incongruus B7586 (assembly GCA_000697335.1). Classification (NCBI taxonomy): domain Eukaryota; kingdom Fungi; phylum Entomophthoromycota; class Entomophthoromycetes; order Entomophthorales; family Conidiobolaceae; genus Conidiobolus; species Conidiobolus incongruus. The sequence continues at coordinate 7,500 of JNEM01016624.1, forward strand.
GCAGTTGGATGTTGCTTTATTCCTGTTGTTACCATAGTACCTCAATGGTTTGATAAATATCGAGGGGTTGCAATGGGAATAACAGCTGCTGGCTCTGGTGTGGGAGGTTTAGTATTATCTCCAGTGATTCAAGCTATCATTGAAGCAATTGGTGTAAGGTGGGCAATCAGAGTTAATGCAATTTTAGGATTAGTTATCCTATGCTCCGGAGGGTTAATTTTAAGACCAAGACTGACTTTTAAACCTCCAGAGAGATATTTTGATCTTGAAATCCTTAAATGTACAAAATTTATTGCAATGTATGGTATGGGATTAGCATCTTGCTTTACCTATTGGGTTCCATTTTTTGTAATGCCTTTGTACTGTAAATACTATGGAATTTCTCCTTCTACTGCCAGCGTGATTGTTGGTATCATGAATGGGGCTTCAGCCGTTGGACGAGTTGTAATGGGGCAAGTGGCATCTAGGTTTGGTAATGTGAATACTCTTTTTGGCTGCCATCTGGTATCTGCCTTATCTTTTGTAGTAATATGGAATTTTGCAACCCAGACATGGTCCCTAATTATTTTTGCAATCGTCTATGGTTTGTTTTCAGGTGCATATTTCCCAATTTCAGGACTTATTGCACCACAATTATTTGGATTTGAAAAATTGGCTCAAGTTAATGGGCCATATTATACTTGCTCAACACCTGGATATATTGCTGGTCCATTAATAGGAACAGCCATCATTAGCAATTATACCGTTGGCAATTACACGAATTATCTTCCTGTTCAACTGTATTTTTTTGGATGCTATATTGCGTCATGTCTATTTTTGCTTTGGCTCAAATTTCAATCAAATGCTAAATTGACGGCAAAGGTATAATTATATAAATCCTAATTAAATATATTAAATTTCATTAATATTAATCATAACAAATTTATTGATATTCAAATGATTATATAAAGTAATTTGGAAGAATTATTAATTCATTATATTTATTTTATTTTTGATATATTACAAGGGATATTTTGATAATTACAACTATTATATAAATATTTTTTTAATGATAAAATATTCTTGTTTAGCTAAAATTTCCCAATGGAATTATATCAATTCAATGAAGTTACAAATAATTAATCCGAAGTTTAATATAGAATAGATTCTTAGATATTATTAGATTGATTCTTATATCAATCAACTTAATAATTAATATCAAACTAATAGTACTAGTAGTAATTTCGACTCCAAATGGTAACTTGAATAAAAATTTTACATATAAATTTTAATCAAAATATATTTACTGAGATAAAAAATAAATGGAAAATGGAAAATGGAAAATAATGAATCAAATATTCAATAATCAAATACTCCATTAGGTAATTAGTGGAGCAATTTTCATTTCGAATAATAAATGTATCTCAATATATGATATTTAAATTTAATTATTTATTATTCTATTACTAATTATTTTGTGTCTTAAATTTTAAATTATATCAAAAAGACGTGAAAATAACTAAGTGTAAGATAGTATAGACATGATAAATTATATCTTACCTTTTATATATCAGCATATTATCAGTGTTTATTTTTGATGATAAATCACAGTGCACTATATTGATTGTTAAATATAATAACAATTATTCTAAATCTTTTACTGTTTATATATATAAAATATATTTATAAATAAACAAATAGAATGGAACTGAAATTTTGTGCTATTTAATTATATTTTGAACTCTGTAGTATTAACAAATTCCCAAAAATTATCAAAATAAGTTCTGAAAAGAGCTTTTAAATTTGTGATGTGTAATATGAAATGACTTTATCAATCTGTCATAATTAATTATGTAATTATCAGAATTATTCATTTTAATATTTATCATTTGTAGTAGTAATTGAGAATTTTGGTATTATCCATTCAGAAATTTTAAGTTCCTATTATATACGAATAAAAATATTATGAACTGTACTGCGTGGTATAATTGTACTTGTGGTAGTATTAAATTATTGAAACTTTAAAAAAATTTAGCCAAAGAAGTGAATGTTTTAAAATTTCAATATCCCAAATAATAATATTCAAGTTCTATTTTATTATTGTTAAGTTAACAGGGTAAACAAATATACATATCAGTTATCTATATTAATATAAATTCATTGTATACTAGGGTGTATAATCATTGGTTAAAAATAAAACCCTGAATTCATCGTTTTGACTAAAGTTATTTCACTAATAATAAATCAGATTTGATACATGAAGATATATAAGATCCTAGTTGATTGACAAATTTCAATAAACTGTAAACTTAGCTTTCAAAAATAATCAAAATTCAAGTTTAAAAATAAGACCTTATTACCTTCAAATAGTATAAATTCAAGGAATTTAATTTTTACAATAACTTTGAAAGACGTAGCACAAAACTTTATAGAAGTAATATATCATACACACAATTCATACTTGCATTTATTGAGCACTGTAATTTAAAAATGTTATTATATGCAATTTATAAAACTTTGATATATAATTTTTGAAATTTTATTTCAATTTTTGACTAATTCTTTTTTTAATAACTGGTTTGGTGAGATAGGTGTTTAGAAATTAATTTTTGGTTCTGATCAAAGATAATTTAAACGTATTAATATTAGTGATATTATTTAGTGATATTTGTATCAATAAATATGGAATTTTATTGAGTTATAACATTTATTTCTCAAGTTGAATATGTATTATACTTTGAACTTATTTACACTAATGTGGATTCAAAATGAACCGATATTTTCAAACAAATAATGCACTAAAAATATGATTATTGAAATAATAGATTTTGAAGTCTAGGATTTTGAATGATGAGATAATTTTCAATATAGATCAGTAAAGAAAATTTTTTACTAATCATTGTGATTAATAGTTTAAAATATTATATTTTCAAAATTAATAAAACTATAGCTTTATTTCATTGCATCGCCAATTTACATATTTCTTATATTTTAGTTCAAATGAAATATACTGCTTCTTTTATTTAAAAACGACTGTGTATAAACCCGATATTTACATAAACTTATTTATTACTCAATAAATATAAATTCAATATTTTGAATGCGTTTGTTTAGAGAAATTTTCAAATGTATATAATTCCAAGTATCATTTTAGCCATATCTTTGTTTTGCCCATTTAGAGTAAAAATAATAGAGCTTTGAAATTTGTATTTACAAGTTTGGGTTAATTGAAGACCTGGGGTTAAATTAAATTTGAAGAGTAAATTAATCAAGTTCAGGGAAAAAAATAGATGCAATAAAATTCAAATTATGTATATATCGCACTTGTAGCTATTGGAATAGGTATTATAAATAGCTGTTTGACTTAATTTTTTAAACAGATTGGATTATAAATATGAATAGCATAAGCATTCAAGTAAAACAAAATTTAGAATCATTGGAACAGGATTCAAGCATTTCTAATGAGAATGAATTCAATCTACATCATGCTGATAGCTTTTTTGCTTGGATAATAGCATTAATAGGGCTTTTGATCCTCTTCATTATTTTCGGTAGTATATCAATATATAGCCTTTGCCTTAGCAGTTATATCAAACATGATTTTTCCAATGAGTCAAAATCCATCCTCTCATTTATTGGTGGCATTAGCCCTTGGTTAAGATCTCTTTTTTGTATACCTTCGGGTATTTTGCTTACACGTGTCGGTTACCGAGTAAACTAAACAGTTGGTGGGCTATTATTTAGCTCTGGATTGCATCTCGTATTATTTGCAACTCAGTTATGGCATCTACTTGTAGATCAAGGACTGTTAATGGGGATTGCTGCTTCTCTTTGCTTCATTCCAGCAGTGAGTATAGTCCCTCAACGGTTTGAAAGATATTGTGGAATTGCAATGAGAATAACATCTGCTGGATTCGGGTTGAGTGGGTTAGTCTTGTAACCTATCCGTCAAGTTTTACTTAATGCAATCGGAGTCAGATGGACTCTTCGAGTAAATGCAATCCTCGGTTTTATAATAGTATCTTTGAAAGTAATTATATTCAAGTCTAAAATCACTCTCAAGAGGTCTAACAAATATTTTGATGATGAAATTTTAAAAAGCTCGAAATTTATTGCTTTGTGTGGTATGGGTTCTACTTGCTGTTTTACATACTGGGTTCCTTTATTATACCTTTGTATTGTAATTATTATGGTATTTCGCCTTCAACTGATAGTGTGATTATTGGTATTATGAATGGTGCGTCAGCTGTTGGACGTGTTGTGATGGGTAAAGTTGCATATATGTTGGGTAATGCCAATACACTATTTGTTAGCCATCTAGTTGTTGCAATCTCATTTGTATTAATTTGTAGTTTTGCTACGACAGTCCAGATTTTCTTTATTTTTGTCATTATATATGGGATCTGTTCTGGTGCTTTATTGTCTATTTCAGCACTTATTATGCCGCAGATTTTTGGATTTGAAAAATTAAGTTAGGTGAATGGACCGTACTATGCAAGTGCAACACTAGGATACATGCTTGGTCCTTTAATTGCAACCGAAATAATGAAAAGTTATATCTATGATGGCTACGTCAATTACCTTCCTATTCAGTTATATTGCTTTGGGTGCTATTTTGCATCTTGCGTATTTTTATTATGGCTGAAATATCAATCTAACACTAAATCTTTTGTCAAAGTATAAATATATTAAATAAAATCTTCTAAGCTATTATTTTATATATGAATAAAATATATTTAGGTTTAATTATTCTATATGCTTGAATAATATTTTAAAGTATTACTCTATATTTTAAATAATGGGAATTTTTTTGCAATTAAAAATAAATAAACATTATAATATATGATATATAAAAATAATTATATAGTATAAATTTACTAGTTTCTTTTATTATTAATGACTTTTTACTATACTTTTAACAAATTTCTAAAACTTATAAAACAATTCTCTTTATTAAAGATTAAAATTTGATGATTTAAAAAACAATTAAACTTTCCTATAGAAATCTTCTTTTTTGTAAGCTAGATTTTTAATTATCTAAAGCAATTATAATTATATAAGTTATAATCTAAAGAATATACTAGATGTAATAGTTTTTTATAATTGTTTTTAATTAGGAAATTTTTTACAGCTTTAAATTTATATATTTTATAATTATTATATAAAATAATAAGATTTTTAAATTATATTCAAAATATTAATTAAAAATCATTTTATTAAAAAAAACAATGCAAAGCTTATTATTAATAAATTTTCTTTTAAAAGTTAAATAAAAATAACATATACTATTATAATCTATTATAATAATTAATATTTGCTTATTAATAAAATACTTATTTAAAAGGATTTATAGATAAAGTTAATTTAACTTAATTTAACATTTTAATTTATGTTTTAATAAAAGATTATATATAAAGGTTTAAGATTCATTAATTATAATTAATTGTTATAAAAACTTAAGTTTCTAATAATATTTTAATTAGTTTTATTTAATAATAGTTATTTTTATTTTTTTTTAAGTTTTAATTAAATTATATATTATTTATTTTGAATTTTTATTTATCAATTTGAGTTTAAACTTTAATATATATATATAATACTTATAAATCTATTATTAAAATATTTAAATAATTCTTTAATTAAAATAAAAAGATATTTTTTAATATATTGTTTCACTCTATTAATAATTAAAATTATAATAGCTAAAGTTAGTTTTTTAAATTTTAATTTTAGATAATTTTTCTCTTAACTTTAAAATAAATTATTTAACAATAAATAGTTGATTTAGATAATATTTCATTATTAAAAACTATTAATAAATTTTAAATATTTTCAAGGGATTTAAAATTAAATTTTATTAATACTAAAATAAAAAACTTTTGATAATTATTATTTAATTTAAATATAATAATAAATTAAACAACTAATTTTAAAAAAATTTACTTTTCAATTAAGAAAATTAATATATATATATATAGATAATTTAAAAATATATTATTTCTTATTTATATATATATATATATATATATATTTATTTAAAAATAATAATATTCTTGAAAAATCAGAAATCAAAAATTTCCCATTATTTCAAATATAAGATAATATTTATTATTATATATGATTAAATATTTATTCAATTTTAATAGTTATCAAACTCATGATTAATATTATATTTGTTTTTTTCATATAATAATATATTTATGTATAATGTATTAAATGTCAATTTATGGCTATTTTGGTAAAAATATTAATTTTTTCATATATTCTTTGTATCACAAATATAAATTATTACTAAATGAAAACTTCAATTTATTACTTAAATATTTTTTTATATAAAATATTACTTTATATTTAAGAAAAAAGTATTCAATAACTTAACATCAAACTGTTAAAATTTTATTCTATAATAAAATACTGATATTAAGATTATTAAATAATTTTAAAATTTTTATTAATTAATAATTAAGATTTTTCAAAAATTTTAACAGATATTTGAAATTTTAGCGTGATTAAACATATACATGAGAGTATATAACATCCAAAAAGATAGAATTGAGTTGGTAAATAATTCACGAAATTTTCTGTAGTATATGAGTTAGCGATAGCTGTGGCAATAACCGATCCTAACATATAACCAGGAGCTGAGCATGTGTAGAATGGACCGTTGACTTTAGCAATTTTATCCATACCGAATAATTGAGGTGAAATGAGAGCTGAAATGGAAAAGAATCCACCTGAAAAAATCCCAAAAATCAAGGAGAATACAATAAGAGACCAGACATTTGTTGCAAAATGCCAAATTACTACAAAAGATATAGCGGAGACAAGGTGACAGATAAATAGGGTATTTACATTCCCGAAACGGTCTGAAACTTTACCTGTGACAATACGGCCAATAGCTGAAGCACCATTCATCAATCCCACTATTAAACTAGCAGTCGAAGGTGAAATACCGTAGTTTTTACAGTATAATGGCATGATGAAGAAAGGTACAAAGTAAGCAAAGCAGGAAGTTAATCCCATACCCCAAAGAGCAATAAACTTGGGATTGGTGATAATATCGGTCTCAAATATTTTTTTGGGCCTTTGGAAAGGTACCCTAGGTTTGATAATGAGCCCACCGCCGATGACTATAATAGCACCCAATATTGCATTTACTCTCAATGCCCATTGAACACCAATTGAATCAATCATTGCTTGAATCACAGGAGCAAGTACAAGGCCCCCAACACCAGATCCTGAAGCTGTGATTCCAACAGCTAAGCCACGATGTTTCGAAAACCATTGAGGAACTATACTGATCGTTGGGATAAAACCAAGGCTCACGCCAACTCCAATCAGGACAGATTGGCCCAAGTATAGCATCCAAATATGATTAGCGAAAGATGCAACTACAAAACCAGCTCCAAAAATAACCCCTCCAGCAATAATACTCATACGAGGGCCTATCTTAGCAGCGATGATTCCTGATGGCAATGAGCATATAGAGTAAATTGCCGCACTTAACCCACCTACCAGTGATAATAGTGATTTGGATTCGTATGAAAATTCGTGAGTAGTATACTGAGCTAAGTAAACCCCAAATACTGATACACTTCCAAATAGTATAAATTGAATAAAGAATCCAGCTAAAGCCATTACCCATGAGTATAAGGTATCTAGTTGATTTTTTTCTGGTGAAGATAAGGATTCCATTAAGTTTGAACTAATTGCAGATGACTCCTCTCTTGTTATTTTATTATCAATAGTCATTAATTAATAAATAATTAGATTAAGTGGATGTATTATATATTGTTTGTTATTCTTTTTCGCTCTATATATACTCAACTATAAAAATCTTAATATATCAAAATAGTTATATAGAATTAAAACCCATATATGGAAATAATTTAGATTATGAGAATTTTTATTTTGACTAAGTTTGAATCGGTGAGTGGAATTCGGAATTGAAGTGGCCGCCAAATTTGACCAATAATCTAAAAGTAAATTGTGAATTTTAATTTGAAAATAATCTCTCATTTTTACTCAAATTTTAAATTATTTGAAATTTAGTAGTTATGTATTTATTAAATGAGATATAATATCAATATATGAATTTTGAATTATTTTTAAATATAAATTGAATTATCTAATAAGGATCATAATATTGATCCTCTAGGATCTAAAATATGATATTAAATTTAATCATTTAGTAGTATTTTATTATTAACAATTACGAGTTCACATCAATTTTGAAAGATCACAACAGTTCGGGTATATATTGTAAAATTATTATCATTTATTACTCGTGATTTAGTGGGCCGATAATATTATAATTAAGGATGCTAAGCATATTATAGTGATCTTTCATTCAAACTTTAATTCATAGCTTAAATAATTAATATTTTATTGAGGATCAATAAACTATTAAAAATCAAATATAAATTAACTACATCTAATTCTATAATATATAGTTGTTCATTAAAAAGCTACAATTAATTTTTTTAATTAAATCTAATTTAATCTTAATTTAGTATTATTAAAAGATAATAAACATTGAAAATATTAGTAAATAAAATGACATTTAGTGTTAAATAATGAAAATTAAATTTTAATATATATGAATAATAATTTTATATAAATTTTTTTATTAAATTATTTGATAAATGTTTAATAATTAAGATAAATGGGATTAATTATTATTACAGAAATTAAAACAATGCTATAATTTTGAAATATATATTCAATATAATGATCAATGAAAAATTTATAGTAAAAATTAATAAAATAGAATTAATACTCTTTTTTAATATTAATAACTCTTTATGATAGTTTTAATAAGATTTTAATACTTAAAAATTGACTTTTTTATTAAAGACTGAAATTTTATCTTAATAAATTAATTTAAATAATTTTTTTTAAAATTTTTTCTTTGTAAAAATATTTTCAAATATAATAATATAATTTATAATTTAATTAATATATTAGAAATTAGTTTAATTTCTAATAAATATATATTTATATAATTTTAAAATATTTAGTATTCTTATTAAAAATTAAAATAATAGTTAGAAATAATATTAAAAAACTAGTTCTCTAAATTTTTATATAATTTAATTAGATATATATTATATGTGTAAGTGTTGTGGTAGTTAAACTAATATAGTGCAGAGGAAGACTTAATATAAAAGTAGTGTGGTGCAGAACATGGTAATATAATGTGGCTGTAGTGTGCAAGTGTAAACAAAGTTTAATTAAGCTTCAAACTAGGATGAGTCACTGATATATTAAGATTTATATTAGGTAGTGCCAATATCCTACAATATTGACAGAATATAGTCTCAATCTTAGAAATAGTGTGAAAGTAAAAAATAGTAAGAATTGAGAGGAAAAAGAGGAACCTAGTTTATTAGATAATTTAATACTATTTATACAATTAATTTAACTATATAAGTATAAATTAATCATATAATTTATAGTTAATTGGATTATATGAAAGTGTATATAAGAATTTAGAGAACTAGTCTCTTAACACTCCCCCAGTGGGTTTCTTAGAGGAGACACACTCCCTAATTTTTTGCAAATAGGTATGATAGGCTGAGGTATTCTTAATATTTTCTAGAGGTTCCCATGTAGCTTCTTCAATAGGATAACCCATCCATTTTACATAAAAATAAAGCTTATTCCTAATAGCT
>JNEM01016630.1:0-13009 GCA_000697335.1 Conidiobolus incongruus B7586
ATTAATATTTATAATAAAAAAATCTTAATATAAAATTTAAAATTATTTAAAAAATTTATCAATTAATATAATACTATTGATACTAATTTCAAGTTATATTGTCATTAATTTATTCCAAATTATATTTTAAATTTTGGTTTAAAACTATACTTTGATCAAGATTGGTAAATAAAAAACTGAATATATTGGTATATAAATAATTTAAATAATAGATCAAAAATCCTTAATAAATTAATATTTTTCTGAGTAATTAAAGTTATTTATAAAATTAAGAATGGATCATATAAAAAAATTATCATAATATGCAATATAAATATATATATTGTATTTTATAAATTATATATTTATATTATCAAATTCATAAATTTAATTAATTTGTCAAATTAAAACAATATTTAATATATCACTATAAACATATATAATAAAAAATTATTTGACATTATTTTTAAATTATAATAATAAAAATAATAATTAATTAATAAATTAAAATTAATTTATATTGAGTATTTAATTATTAATTGATTTTATGCAAATAAAAATAAAAATTATTAATAAAATTGATTACTCTAAATTAATAAGCTGAGGTTTTGTTTTAAAATAAATTTTAATATTTAAAAGAAAGAGATTATTGTTGAGTTTGAGTAGATCTTCCCATCTTCTCTTTACCGCCCATGTAATGATAATCGATAAAGCGATAGCCCTGGATCAATTGCAAAGTTTCGTTGGTCGCGTGACAGCTTAATAATAACAAGTTACGAGGTACGACAACCCAGGCGAAGCGCATGAATAGTAAGGAGTACACGGTTAAAGCTATTTCAGGATTAGTTTTAAATAGGTAGAATGTGAGTAAAAAAGTTACCTGTAGTCATTTTACCACTAATCAATTCGGGATCTTTTTTAATATCATTAAAAGCTGCGAGTGGAATACCCCAGTTGGCGACTAATTTAAATATATTAATTATATATTTTATATTGTTGGCTTTAATAATATTTACCTGGACCCCAAAAGTGCTAAAAATAATAAAAAAAAGTTAATAATTAGTAAATTTATCATATTATTAAATAGTGGCTTAGCAATATAAATCCAATCTCTTCAATTTAGAATAAAAAAGATATATTACCGTACTAATATAAAAAAATAGAATTAATAAAAATAAATAAATAACTAGTAAGTGTTCAATAATACCTCATCAAATAACTTCTAAACTCTGGAGAACTTAATTTATTAGATAATTTATTAACAATAGAAGTCATCTGATTTTAATAATTAACTATAGAAACAAAATTTAATTAATATCAATATAATTTAATAATAATTTTGAAATATTATTTACTAATAAATATAATTATAAAAATTGAAAATATATCGATTAAAAATTTTTTGTTTTTAATGAAATTTTTTTTCAATGTTATTAATCAATAATTAAAATTTATTAATAATTACTTATCATTAATAAAAAAATTATGGGTAAACTTTATTTATTGAGAATCCATTTGTAAATGATCAAATATAAGTCATAAGCCCAAATTAAATTGTAAAAATATTCTTTATTAATTTAAGAATCATGTGATGTAAACCATTCCTCTAAGATTTTGTTAGATAAATTCTTACTGATACTTCGGTTTGGTATTACGTTTTTCATCTCCAATAGTCTAGGGCGTTCGTGATCCTGAGCTAGTTGGTAAGCTCTATACAAACTACTCAAATTAATTACAAATTGAAATTTATAGAATGATGTTTACCTTAAGGGTGTTGGGTATTTTTTGACAATTTCCAAAGCTTTTTTCACACTGACTCCTGATGTGCATGTTAGCATTTTGACGAATATATCAGTCACTGACAAGGGTTGGGATTTGGAGTTCATGGCTTGGTAAGTTTTGAAAGAAATTTTGAGATTTGGATTTTGTTGAATTTGTTGCTTGTATTGGAATTTAGTTAAGTCGGGATTGTGGTCAAAGGTTATCAATTGGTTCTAGTAATTAATTAGTATTGTATAATAGTTATTAATATAAGTATTACTTCATATTGTAATTTGAGCATTTGAGTGATGAATGCTGCATATTTCAAAGTGGAGATAATGTTTTCGGTTTGTTTGATTATGAAATTGTTTAGTAGTTGAGTGTGTACAATAGACGCCCATATGGACTGAATTGGCATCCCTGTTTTTAGAGCTTCTTGAGCTGTGAAATTTTCTATTAAGTATATCACTTTGGATGCACCACAATCTTCCAATCTTGCCTAAAAATAAATTAGTATTTGATATTCATAATAAATGAATATGAATATGAATTACTTTTTGCTCTCTATATCTCCCATCCCTAATGCTCGACACCAAATCATCAACAGCCTTTCTTTCAATCACATAATCCAACACAATCTCTTCGTCTGATCCCCCGCAATTGTCGGGCTGAGCAATCCAGAGAAAATCACCAACACTCAACTGTCTGAAGCAGAAATCCACCCCCAGTCGTCGCAGTTCCCTAGTGAAGAAATCTTCCGTATTTTTCGCATTGATTTCTCTGCTGTCTATTACCAGCATGATTTTGTAGTTTTCCAGTCGTATTTCAGTAGGTCCCGAATAATTAGTGTTTACGGTGGTTTTTGAATGTGGTACATTTACATCCAAATTGAATGGCACATAATCAATATTATTGTTCTGACAGTGTAACTTGTAAATCTTATCACTCAATTGGAATCCTTGCTCAGTCAACCCATACTTGGGCGGCCTATCCCGACATTCTACTAGTTCTTTGGTAATCAACGTCTTCATACCACTCCATCCTGTATACCTCTGGCCCGGCAGCGGTCTGTCTAAAGGATTGAGGCTGTAGGGCTGTGCCAAGTCGATGAGTTGCGATTTCAGTGTGAAGTGGCTGTCGAAACTAGATTGGTGATTCAGTTGCATCCTCAGTGCTAGTAGAATTGCATAAGGTGCCGATTGGAATGCGGGAACGTATTCTTTTTGAGTTTTGGCACGTTTTTTCTTAGGCTTCGTACTCATTGTTTCCGACTGAGATGGTACGGGCGTTGTAGATGTCGTTGTAGACAAAGAAGTATCTAAAATATATATTAATAACTCAAATATGGATATTATAAATAATTCACATACTTAAACTCTGCTGAATTTGTGTGGAGCTAATTCCATGGTCTCTTAAATACTCATTCAATCTCGACTGCAACCTATTCACAGTAGTATCCCCAATTCCGTTTAATTTTTTAGTTTCGTGAGCCATCAACACCACCGGGTACTGTAATATTGAGTTATAAGCCTATATCATCATTAAATGAATCTACTATAATAATTAAATATGAATAATTACTTTTTTAAAATTATGCTGCGCATGCGACTGTTTCTGCTTCGCCTGCTGGTACCACTCTGCAATCCAAGTTAAAAACAATGGATTAGGACATTCTTGGGAAGGCTTTGGAAGTCCTTGAAATGTACTACTAGGTACAGTCGTTATATCAAATTTTGGAAGATTTTCTGGATTCATTATATTCTATTATATTATTTACAAATGTTTATAATTTAGTGATTAAATTGAACTAAATAAGTGTAATAAGATAAATTAGGGGTAACCTATATTTATAATTTTAAATGAGAAATGAAATTATGGGAATTTATTTTGAATTATTATTAACCAAAATTTAAATCTATATATGATCATAAAGAAATTCACTATCATATTTTTTAATCAAATGAATGATAATATATTTTCAATTTAATTGAATATCCTAAATTATTCATTGTTAAATATTAAATTTTTAGCTTATATTCGATTAGAATCTTTGTCATTTATTTTGTTATAAAATTAAATAACTGGTATGGATTGATATTTCAAATTTTTAACAGTCATATCATTATGATTATTTAATGATTAATCCATTACCAACCTGTGAACCAACCTCATTGTTCAATATTTCATTATATTACTATTGTTATTATTAAATTATTTAATTTTTTAGATTGTTGGATATATATATATATAAGAGAATATTTTTTTAATAATTGATTTTGAATATATTGGTATTTATTGAAATTGTATATTTTAATATTAATAATGGTGGAATCACAGTTAATGAATTTTTTTAAGTCATAATTTTAATATTAATTTTATATTAAATTCATTTCTTAATAAGAGTACTCAATATAGTACCATTAATAACCTGTATATTATTTAAAATTTTCAGGCTTAAAAATTAAATATTATAATTTTTTCTTTGCTTTGAAATAAATATTTAAATTTGAAAAGATTGAAAATTAATACCAATCAGGTTATATATAATAAAAATATTGCAATTTGAATATATAAAATTTTATAATTTATATAAAATTAATTATCCAAAAGTTATTGTAAAAGAGAAATATTGGATAGAACTGATGAATAATTAAAGAGCAGCTCTGTTTTTAATTCCAATATCATTTATTTATTTGATATTAATTATAATTATTTTAAATATTAGTACAAAGATTAAAGCTCATAAACTTTTCAAATACATATTCAGTTAACAAACGAAAATACAATTATATTGAAGTGGAATTGAATAGTGATAAAGTATATTAAAAAGATTAGCCTAAGTATTTTTTTTAAATACTACTATATCTTTGGAATACAATATTCAATGAGATGGGCATACTATATTGTTCAAATCATTTTAATGAGAGTATTTTAAATTGACTTTTTTGAAAGTAGATATAAAATCAATCCCACAATTTCATTCCATCAACCATCAATATAATTATTTTAATTTCCCCACTAAACTTTAAAAATTATTATAATCTTAAAATAACAGTAATATAAACGACAAAATAACAATATTATTTATTTAATTAATAATGATTTTTAGAAGAAAATATTTATAGATCTGCAATACTAAATATTTAAGATTATGAGCTCTCATTTGGTCAAACAATTTTCAAAATTGAGCTTATCTAACTCTGGTAAATTTAATAGTTTTAAATATTTAACCTATTGTTAATATTATTTTTAGCTAATACTTTCGCCAATGTTTTAAGACCTAATTTAGTTAGAGTTGCCGTTCCCAATAAGTAAACGATATAATCGATTTTTTTTTATAGATCAAGAATTTAATTCAATTTTTTAGGTTGATTATTTCCAGTTTATCAACTAGTTCCATTAAACAAATCAATAAAACTACCGAATTAAAGCAAGAAGTTGCCACTTCTTCCATTTTCGACCAAGCAAAAGAAGAGATCGATACCAAGCCCAAATTGGATAAATATGGCAAACCTATCGAACGTGAAGTAATAACTATAACTAATCCCCATACTTTACCATATTAATTTTAATTTTTAGTACAAATTTTCAACTGCCAACTTCAAAATAAGTCCCAGGAAATTAAATTTATTAGCTAATCAAATTAAAGGCTTACCCATTAAGCAAGCTATCCTCCAAATGCAATTCAGTCAAAAGCGTGCTGCCAAAAGAATCATGAACGCTCTCTGTTTTGCTCGTAAAAATGCCGGTCTTCAATTCAATTTTGATCCTGAGAGGATGTATGTCGGTAAGTGATAGTATTAAGGTATCATACATATGATCAATCTCTAACAAACTATTATTTAGCTCAAGCCTGGGTAGGCAAAGGTTTTTATGGACAACCCCAAATTGATATTAAGGGACGAGGTCACTTCGGTATCAAGCGCCATCCCTACTCCCATATGAAATTCCTCTTCAAGGAAAAGGCAGCAGTGCAAGTCCCTACCATCATTGGAATGAACGAAAGAAGAAATATTAAGGGATTCAAACTTACCAGAAAGGTCTGGATGCCCATGAGAGACACTAAGCCTATTTATAATTACAAAAACTTTTATAATTGGTAGACGCATCTAATATACTATAAACAATATAAACACATTTATAATCTAAATTTAAATATTGTTATTGGTTATTAGTTTAATTTTTATTGCTTTAATATATTCATTTCATGTCAAGCTGATTAGAACAAATATATTATAATACTTTAAATAGCCAATATGATTGTCTTAATAAATGTTTTAGGACTTAAACTCCCATATTAATATTTCCCTATTAACAATATTTAATAAATTCGAAATTTACATTTTCTCCCTTAATTTAGTAGTTATTGATTTTAAATTGATTTTCCATAAAATATTTATCAGTGATTTTTGTGTTGTATTTTGAAAATATCCATCTGCCTTGATTTGATAGTCAAGTCAATATTATTCCTAATTCAGACTGGCTTTATTGGTTCATAATCAATAATGTTCTTTGTTCTCTTTGTTAAATTTTAACCGAACCCTTTGCCATTCACTGAACAAACTTTTAAATCCAGAAGTGACAATGTGAGATGAAAAAATAGTATATTCTGCTGCAATATCTCAACAATAAGTAAATTTTAAGTCATATAGTCTCGAAACATTAAAGGGCAAAATTTGTAAATAAATTTACTACACCATATTACAAGTATTTTTCTAACAATCATCTTATTTACAAATTATATTATATAATACAACATTTATATCAATAATATAAGTAATAAATAGATAAAAATATATAAAATTAATATTACAATTAATATAATTCATATTAAAAATAAAAAATTGAATTATATCAAGTGTTATAAATATAAAATTGAATTCAATAAAAAGAATCAATAGATCCTTATAAATATTTGACAAACTTTATGGTAAAATATTATTTTATATTATCAATAAAAAACTAAAATTCGAATTGATCTTATATTAACCAAGATTTGAAACTTCACACTTTTGATCATATCAATTAATTTTCAAATTTTTAAATATAAATAAATAATATTTTTTTGTTTGAAATAATTAATTAAATAATAAATAATAAAAATAATAATATTTATTCTCATACTATAAAATCTAAAAATGATTAGAGAGAACAACTAATAAGAATACAATCAAAAATTAATAAGTACAATTTTATTTTGATTAATTAAAATTAACACATTGGGCTAATTTATCAATGATCTTTTTAGCTCGGCCTTCGTAACCCAAGTGGAAAGTCTCGCTATTAGGACAGTATGCTATAACGGTTTGAGTTTTGGGGTGCATGAATAATATACTACCTCCATAACCGCCCCATCCGTAGAATGGACTGGAACTAATGTGTGGTAAATCGAATTGTCCAAGTCCTCCCAATGTGAATTTCGTGTTGGATCCTAGCGTATGGTCGTACGCTTCAATCCCATCGCTGAGGAGTAGTTGGAGTGTTGTGTCATTAACTAAATGGTTGCCCTTGACGAATGCAGCTCCCAATTTGCCTAGATTACCACAAGTGGTGTATCCGGTGGCCGAAGGGATATCCAATTTCATAAAATCGGGGTTATTTTGAACGGAGATGAATCTTGATTTTAAGTTGGGCCTTGTAAATTGGAATCCGATCGAATCTTTAAGGAGTGCATCGGGAGCAGTCAAGCTATTAAGTAAAGTTTGGGGATCGTTGGCATTGGGATAGACAATGTCTGAGATTAAAGATATCAAAGGATAGTTGTACCATTTGGTAATTCTGTTCATCAATTCGGAATTTGCTGCCTTAGTCTTTGTGGGTGGGTAGTGTTGAGTTCCCCAGTAGAATTCGATTTCAAGCTCTTTGTTGATTACTTGATGAAGAAAATCGACCAGGCCTCTTCCATTTGGGTCTGTATCACGTACTAACTGATCCAAAATCCATCCTCTAGTAATAGTATTGTAAGCTCTGGTAGGCTTGCCATCGAATTGATGAACATGGGAAGAAATGATGTGAGCCATAGATTTTTCAGCGTTCAACAATTCATCATAACTAGGCATGGGATCGAAGTATACAACACCAGTTTCATGTCTCAGAATTTGATCCAAAGTAATATCTACCTTTTTCAACTTGTCCAAATGCTTATAATTGATAGAATATTTCAAACTGAAGTTGAACCCTTCATTTTGAATCAAGTATCCCATTATATAGCTCTCCATTATTTTTCCAGTACTGTATACCAATTGCAGCGTATCTTTGGTATATTTTTCACCGGTTTTCAAGTCTGAATAGCCTCCGTAGAGATCGAGTAAAGTGCTGCCATTTTGGACAATAGTTAATCCTGCACCAATGGATTCACCATTGGTGAGTTGTCTAATGAATTCTTCTTCAACCAAAGCGAGTTCTGGGGAAGTATGACCAGATATTGGAATCTCTCTAGGACAGTTCAAATAAGTTAATTTACAAGTAGTCGAGAGGTAAATAGGACGATTAATCAATTGATAAATCGAATAACTGAATATTACAATCAAAGCAGACAAGTATCTCTTCCAATACTTGATAAAATAACCAATACTAGTTCGAGAGGGTTTAACAGATAATTCAGCCTTCATAACAAAAAAGTATTAATTATAATACAAAAAGATATTATCGAAATTTTAGTCCAAATTTTAGAACAATGACGCTTATATATACAAGAAAATGTAATTTAATTGAAAATTTGTATTAATACCATCCATATAGCTCAGTATGAGTATATTGATCAATTTTAAACCATTTGATAATAATTATTTTGTTAACTTAAGGGATGAATTCTACCTTTTTTTGTCCCATACACTATCACAGGGTAACCTAACAAGGAGCTAAATCATCGGTGAAATTCGAGATATCTAGGTACCGGTTTAATATTCCATATTATCTAATTAATTTGAATATTTAATCCATATTTTGTTCATTATAGGAGTTATTGATTTATAAAAGATTGTCACTTTAATTATTAACGATTGATGTTTATATAATATCTCAATAGATTTCAAAAATATATAAGCTATTTAGAAGTGTATTTGATCTCTAGATATCAATTTTAATCAGTTCATTAAATCAAACACTAAAAGATAATCAATCAAATTTGTAGATTTCAATCATTACAATAAAATCAAATGATCCAGTCAACTCCAATTCTCCTTAAAAAACTTATAAAATGCCTTTAGGCTCCATTCATCAGTAGCGAATAAGTGATAATATCTGAAATGTTACCACAATGAAATAAAATTAGGGATAAAAAATTGCGAGTATATTCAACCCTAAAAAAAGAGATTAAATTAGTATTCTTACCAATAGATACTAAAGAATAAAAAAATTCTCAATTAGGAAGTAAAAAATTCCTTGAATAGTCTGGGGAAATTTAATATTAAATTTATGATTAATATAAGATAGTAGATAAATTACTGGATAGAATTTAAATTTTTTGGATAACATCTATCCTGTAATAATAATAATAATTGTATGAATATAACTGATTTAAAAATATTGAACCAAATATTTGTTTGATTTGTTTTTATTTGATCTGAATACTTGAACAAATTCGTATTTTGTTTAATTCAATGATTTATAAATTAAATATTGAAGTAACTTAACATTACACAAAGGTACCTTTACAATTAATTATAAAATTGAGAAGTATTGATCTTTTTTGATGATTAAGATCTTGAAAGATAGTAATTGATTAACCTTTTGAAATAATTTAACCATTTTTGTATTGAATAAATGACTTATTCCAATATGTTAAAAATATTTTGATATTGTCATTCATCAAAATGTATCATTTTAAATAAATTTTAAACACATTCAAGTTGTTTCTAATTCAATGAGACAATTTTCAGTATTAGGTAAATTAGTTTATAATTTCGAAGGTACAAGAACAAATACTACATTTGGTTCCTTGATTTATCATATCATATAGTCAAAAATGTTTATTTAAAAGAGGTGTTTAATCAACAGCAACTTTCTTAAAGATAACTTTAAAATCAGTCAAACTAAAAGATAGGAACAATTTCATATTCATTTCTGCTTGTCAAAAATTAGTTACATAGGAGAGATAATCAGTCAAGTAAGCAACCAATAAGTGATATCTCAACATCAGTTTAAGTCAAATTAAATAATAATTAAAATTTCATATCTTTAATTTAAAATTAATTATTATAGGAGACTTTTTTTCCATTCAATTAAAACACTTAAAGATATCTTATTTTTAGCCAAGGCCCAATATAATTATAACTTACTGTTTATATCTTTTAGTCAAACAATAATTGTGCATGATGATTTTTGCATCAATCACGGATCTTTCTACAAGAACTAACATGGAATCTCTCTGAATATAATAACGAATTATTACTCATTGATTAAAGTCTAATTTTTTAAATTAATTAATATGAATATGAAAATTATTTTAAATTAAATTTTATTAAAACTTAATATTAATCTTAAAAAAATGAAAAAATATATTTTATAAATTAAAAAAATATAAATATTATTTTTGAAAAGCTTCAATTATTATAGTACTTAAAATTAAATTTAATTGGTATATAAAAACAAATAAATATGTTTTAATGTAAGAACAAGCATATAAGTACCTTAATTATAATAATTAATAAATGATGTTTGTATTTATTTTTACTATAATTGAATTATTGGGAATAGTAATATACTTTACAAATGATAAGTAATGATTCTGTATATTGTTAAATAATATTAAATAATATATATATATATATATATATGATTTTGAAATTTAAGAAAGAAATATGATATATATTTGAAATTAAAAATAATTGAAAAAATTCAATATAATATAAGTAATATTCTATTTAATGATATTAAAAGATATGATAATAAGATCTTGTTTATAATTTATCATTAAGTTTGTCTAATACACAGACAGTCCTTAACTTGGATCTAAGCAAGATTATATATATCTTTTATCCTTATATCAATTATTTTTTTAGAAATTCAACCTTTGTATTTACGCTAGATTAGGAATTTTTTAATTCCTGAATAATTATTGATATTATATTTTATAATAAGAGTATATAGAATATGATATTCATTTGAATAATAATTAAAATTCATAATTTCAAATATAATTGAAAAATAAGTTGATATATAGTATTATTATCAATTTGTATTATTTTAGAAAATTATAATTTATTATTATTAGTCTAAAATATATTAATAACTAAGAATCTTGATTTTGCTCTTAGATTTTATATAACAAGATTTTTTGAAATTGAAAATAAATTGTGGTTTTAATATAATATATAAAATTAATATTTTTATTATTATTATAACTTTTGTTAAAATCTTAATAAATTTCTAATAATAAATAACTTTTTATTAAAGCTTGAAATTAAATGATTTATAAGTAAAATAATTTTATTTAAAATTATTTTATTTAAATTATTTTCTTTTTTATAAGCTGATTTTTTAATTATCTAAAGGAATTATAATTATATAAATTATAATATAATGAATATTTTAGATATAATACCTTATTTATTATTTTTAATTAGAAATCTTTTTTTAATTTATATATTATATATATTAACTTGCAAAAATAAGTCATAAAATCAAAAATATATATATTTTAATTAATAACTAAAACAATTGTATATATCAAATTATCTGAAACTATAATATATAATTAAAGTATATTATTTAATAATAAATAAATATATTTAGATATATTTAATAAACTATTGGTAAAAATATTAACTCTTAATATTTAACTAAAGTAAGTTATAAATTTATAGGTTTTTAAGATAGAAGGATATATTTAACAATATATAACCATATTTTTTTCTCTTTTTGCTTTTATTTTATATAATATTTTATAAATATATTAAATTTTTTTATTAATATTATTATACTTAAATCCCTCTCTAAAAAAATCTATTTGTATATTAATTAACTTTATAAAGAAAGTAAATCAACTTATAATATTATTAAAATTACTAGTGTTAGCTAGTTTATTATAGCTAAGGTTATTAAGAATAACAATAAAAAAACATTTAAACTTAAACTTAAGTGTATTAAGATTATAGATAAATATAATGAGAAGTATATTTATAGGTTAGTTAATATAAGCAAATATAGTATTTCTATAGAAATATAGCAGGAATTATAAGACTATATAAAAATATTAGTTAGCACTAATATTATTATATATACTTTATATTAGTATAGATACCATTTATATTTTAAAAAAAAACACCCCCAACTAAAAAAATCTTATTATAAAGTTAGGTAAGAGTTTAAATATTGTTATTAATATTAAATTAAAATTAATTAGAATAAAGTTATTTAGTTTAATAAAACAAAAATATACTTTAGTAAATCTAATTAAAAAGCTAGATATTTTAGAAAAGATACAAAACTACTTTATAACTATAATATTAATTCTACCCAAAAGTATAATAATAGGTTAATTATTGTTTAGGGAGGTATATTGTCTTTAGGTATAAGGTATCTTTGTAAAGTTAATAGGGGAATTAATACTAAAATATATTAAAGTATTCTAAATAATAAATTGAAAAAAACCATTGAATAATATAGGTTAAACAAATCTAATGTTATTTGCTAATAAGATAATACTTCTTATTATATTATAGCTTCTATTACTAAATAACTTAAAAATAACAAGATAATAATTATAAAGTGGTTTTCTCAATTTTCTAACTTTAATTTAATTGAATATCTTTAGGATTAGTTAAAAAAAACTATTAAAGTTTTCCCTCTAGCAAAAAATTTAAATCAACTTTAAAAATATATTCAAGAAGCATAAAATAAAATTAACCTTTTTTAGTGTAAAAAGTTAGTTGATTTTATACTCTATAAACTTAAAGAGGTTAAAAAAGTTAAAGGTTGATATACTAAGTTTTAATTTTTTTTATCACCAATAACTTATAAATTTATAACTTATCCTAGGTAAAATTTAAGGATTTATATTTTAACCAATTAGTAACTAAATATTATCATTTAATGATATATATAATTAATAAATATAATAGATTTTAATTATTTAATTTAGGTTTATTTCATTAAATATTAATTAAGTTATTAGTAAAAATATAAGTGTTTTTAATTTTATAACTCATTTTTATAGGTTAATGTATTTAATTTTTAAATTTCTCTTTTAAAATTTAATATTATTTAAGAAATAAATGTTAAATATGTTTAAATATAGTTATATATTAAAGAAAAGTTTAATTTTGTG
>JNEM01016631.1:0-16080 GCA_000697335.1 Conidiobolus incongruus B7586
AAAATATAAATATATTTTAAAAATAAAGAAAATTAAAATAATACTAATTTTATTTAATATAATAATCTAATTAATTTTATTTTATTTATCATAAATTTAAAGAAATTAAAAAACAAAAGATAAATATAATAAGTATTAATTTTCTTATTATAATCAAAACCCATAAATTAATAACTTATTTTAATTTAACTTAAAATTTTAGTTAATAGTTAATTATATAAAACCTGATATATTCTATTATAAATAAAAAATATATATTAGTTATATAGTTTAATATAAGTTAATTTAAATTAAATTTAATAAAATTATTAATAAAAATATAAATAATTTTAAATTTATGATTCACTTTTATAGGCTAATATATATATATATAATTTAATTAATAAAATTTTTTAATTTAATTATTAATGCTATTTGATTACTTTAATATAAAATGTTATAAAATGGTATTATAATATAAATATGGTATATTATATCAATTAAATATTAATCTTTATTTAATATTAATTTAATATTAAAAACAGCTTGGATAATATGGAAAACACTAATATAATATATTATTACTAATGAAGATTATATGTTAATTTACCTGAATGAATTATATTTTAATTAACCATTTATTTTAAGATATTCATCCTGATTATGCTGAAGTCCATTTTTTCAATCTAGTGAATATTTATCACAGATTCATAACCGCTCACTGAACTCCTACAATTAGAACTCAATACACTCCCATATAAATATTTAAACACTACAATCTTTTACAAGTAGTTTTTGGTGCCATTGTCAGTTAACAATATATTTCTCAGTTCAGCTTCCTCTGCGCTCACACTCAGATCTGTCTATTCTGGTGCAAGTCTACTACAATATTGAAAATATTTTGTTAATTCAATAATTTTTAATAATATGGAAACTTTTGGAATTGAAATAAATATAAAATATTGAGTTTTAATACCAATTGATCATTTGATATAATGATTAAAATTATCATGATAATAATACTGAAATGATATACTCAACTCCATATTGATATCATATAAATTATCTAATCCATTAAAGTCAATGTAAATGTAAGTTCGATAATATTTTATTGACTTTCTATACGTTTTAAGATCTAATTTACTAAAGATTTATTTCATAATATTATATGATTTTTATATTTAATAATTATATTGAATTATATTTAATATACTGAATTTTATCTGTGAAAACTTAATATTAAAGCACTTAATTCAGTATTCAATTGAATTCAACAATTTTGATATACTTAACCTAATTCTTCAATAAAAATAATTGTTAAATGCTAATATTATTAGTCAAAATATCTAATTAATAAATCTATATAATATAGTGGTTAATCGAATAATCTAATATTTAAAACGAATATGTGGTAAATTTTAAATACCATAATTGCTATTTTAAGTAAATTCAAAAATTATTGGGGTAAATTAATTTAAATTTAATACGTTTCAAACCAACTATTAGTCAATCATTTAATACATATATAAATTGAATATATATGTCATTTTTAATTAATTAATTAATAGATAGTTGAAGTGTTTTTGATGAAGTGTTTTATCTTATTCAATCTTTTTTACTTGGCTATTTCATCCCAGGAAGTCAGTCAGGATGAACATTGTGGCAGAAGTTGTTCGGGTGTTGCCCTGTGTCACAGAACCTGTATTCTCACGGGACAATTCGTGAAGGACAATCAGGATAAAATCAATGCATGTAATTGTTCTTCGAGCGAATGTTATTCGAAATGTGTTTCTAAGCTTGCAGGTCTCAATGACAATCAGCTGAGCTTGATTGATGCTTTGGCCAATAAGCAAAAACCATGTCTCTCTGCAAGTGGGACGCAGGGTCAGCAATGCATTGCACAGTGTAAATTGATGCGCACGGGAAAGAAAGAATGCAGCGAAAATTGCGCCAAGTCCACTATTGAACAGTTAATGGCGTGTCTTTCTGTATCAACCGGACTTACAATGGAAGAGATGAGCGAGATTGAAGCATGCTCTAACAGCTGTGTCAAAGCTGAAAATTTGAAGGGATTAGCAGAGTGTCAGTACTTCTGCCAAAAGAAGATTTATAATGCATTTTCTATTGATGGCAATTGGTAGTTGTTTTTCGCTTTTCATTATTAGATTTTAATCCATGTTTTAATAAATCATATATGTAGTCAAATTCCAATGCAATAGTAAATCAATAATATATAGCTATTAATAAAGTATAAGATCATGAAATACTTTTTTAAATTTAGAGTATAATTACCAAATATTATATTTTAAAATAAATCTGAAAGTAATTATGAATAAAATTTATAATAATAGTGCATACAATAATGTATCATTAACCCTTATAAAATATAATCAAATTAAAATTAAATTTTAAATCAACCCTGTAAAATTTTCATTGATCTCTAAGATCATTAATAAATAGCTATAAAAAGGACTCAAAACCGAGTTAAATAATTTCATATACAACTAAAATGAAATATTTAAAAATATATTAATTTCTTCTAACCATTAAATAGTTTTGTAAATTTATTGATTATCATTATTTATATTGTATTAAGGAGGAATTAATCGATATTTAGAATTAAAGAAAAATCGATCAGGGATAAATTTAATATAAATGTAATATTTTATGAATTAGATAAATATTAAGTAGTTATAATTTAATTACATTATATTAACTTTTAACACAATTCTAAATTAAAATATACTTGTTTTAATATAGTGAGTAATATATTTTAATTTAATGAAATAATAAAAAATGGTTATATGTTAAATTCAAATTATATCATTCTTTCAAATTGTGTACAAACCATTAAATTATAAATCGAATCAAAATAAACAAATATAAAATATAATGATATATTTACAAATTCATCATTCGATAAAAAACCTTAAAAGAAACAGCTTACAAATATTAAAGTTTGTAGTAAAAATAAGAAATGATTTCCATTTATTGGGGAGTTAATTTTTTTTTAAAATTTAATATCAAAATCAATATTTTTAAGCATTTCTTAATTCATTATCGATTCAATCTACATAGGGTTTGGCCTATGACATCATTCCCCTTTCAAATCCAGTAACGAATTAAAATACCTGAATTAGGAGAAATCCAGTTGAATAGTGATTAAGCTGGAAAATTCTTGGGCGTATAAAGTGAATACTTCGAATTCGAATTTAATGCATCCCTGCAACAATCAACAAAACACTCTGAAGTAAACATCCCCAACCCTCAAAGTATGTTATCTAGCGTATTTTATAGATGAAGTGTGTTTTATCTCCAAAGCTATCTTCTTAATAGCCACAAGTCTTATTAAGTAAACTATGTTAAAAAAATAGAATTATCGGAAAAAATTTACAAAAATTAATTCGGTTGTTTTAAATCTAATATATTCAATTATTATTAACTATAATACCGATTAAATTAAAGTGTATGTTTAAAATATAATAATTTATTAAATTTGGATATTGATTAAAAAGGAGGTCAGGGTTATAGCTAAAAGACTTGTTTTAAAGAATGTTAATATTGTTACATAATATTGGAGAAGGAAATGAAGGAGATTGGATGGAGTTAGTGCAATGTTTTAGTAAGGTGGATCATGTTGATAAGTTCAAACACATGGAATTCCAAATAAAACTTGCTCATAATTTCCACATTTTGCCCATTCTGATTTTCAAGGTGGAATAGGTGACTTCGACATACTGGATAAGTTCCTGCTTGGTTTCCTCGTGTAAGAAAAGAACAAACATGGGATTGGTACATGTAATGCTATGAATCATAATGCTTGCAAATGCGTCTACCCACTGTGGACGCCCAACGTTGAAGAATAAATCGGCAATGATTGCTATTAAGTTGGGTGATAGCTGGATACAATATAATCCGACCATAAATCCAATTTTGCCAATAATTAATATTCTCTGATGACGCATAGCTTTAGTATAGTGAAGGTCACTTGCAAACTGGTGCTGACGGTATAAATCTTTAGTTAGACGCCAATATCTGAAGGTGATCATTGTGTAGCACCAAAGGACACATCCCACAACGGACAATACATAACCCAACAACACGAGAATTAATACTCTAGAATATGTATTGGTCAACAAATAAACCATACAATAGGTTCCAGTTGGCATTACTGTGAATGCACGGAAGTATGCGCCCATCCCAATTCCAGTAAAGCACATACCAACGATTAGAATAGAGAGAGGAACCCAAAACTTAGAATTCAACTGTTTCTCTTTAACAATGGCCAAGTATCTTAATACTGCTAATACTCCCACTAAGCTTACCGAAGAAATGACACAGCTGACCAGGAGCAGACCATCAATTTGACATTGGAAAGGATTTCTCAAAAGATAATCGAGCCCAAACACGGATTTATGGACTTGGAAAACAATCATAACACAGGCGAAGAAAACGTCGATGAGAGCAATGAATTGGGCAATGATTAAATCTGGCCCCTTTTGTTGATATCGCTTCTGGCAGATATAGATTAAAAGAATATTTCCACAGAGGGAGATAGAGCTAATAATCATATCAATGACATCTACAATCTCTGACACATGATTAAACTGAATGGGCTCGAAGTTATCCTTTAATTGAATCATCTGGATGGATAATTTGGAGGAAATAGCTAAAACAATTCAACAGCTCGAGTATTTATATTGAAACATGATAAATAAACGCTAGACAAACCCCTATCTCCTTAATCATAAATTAAAAGGTGAATTTAAACAGACCAATTGTAAAAAATATTTGTGGTTATCTCTATTAGGTTAAAACGTTTACTTGAATAGTTGATTCTGATTGAGTTATGGTTTGAATTCAACTCAACGACTAATTTAAACAATTGTAAATATCATAGAGAAGTATTAGCTGATAGTTAAATTATATACGATGAATTAAGATTACTATTGTATCCGAGTTTTGTTCTTTGTAAAATACCCTTCAAAAGTTTGATATTGATTGTTTTAAACATCAGAAACAAATTTATGCTATTTTTATTTAATACTAACAACCCAAACCAATAAAATGAACCCAAGTAAACGTTCATTAAGGAGGAGATATTCTGTTTTATTAACTTTATTCAAATTAGTCACTCCATTTTAATTTTACGAATATTTGATAATTTTCAAATATTAGGAATATCAAATAGTAAATAATTTTCTATATTAAATCATCTATATTTTAAATTCCAATTGAATATATTTTAACATAATAATAATAATAATATATTACTACCTATTCGATAGTAAACAAGATAAAAATATAATTAATATGAATTTTTTTTCTCGGATGGATGAATTAAAAATTGAAATTAGTGATTGATAGAATCTTAAATGAGACTAAATTAGCAAAATTTAATTGGTTATATTTAGTAACTTAGTTATATTTTGATGTAGAATTAAAAGGATCTAATGATTGGTTAATCAAAAGGATAATGAAAAAGTGATGATGTATCAATTAACATAGTTATTTCTAATAAAGTTATTATATTTTATAAAAACCAATTATATACATAAAATTTATAATATATTATATTAATTATACATTAAATATTTAAATGATTTTAAATTCCTGTATTGGAAAATACCTGGATAATGGGATTTTAAATTAATTTCATAATCACTAATGGGTCCTGAGATATGATGCTACATTAGATGAGAATATTTTCATCAAATTGACGTTCTGTATTGGACAAATGATATTATAAATCATTTAACCATAATATCATAAATAAAAATAGGCAATATATTTAGTAATTATCATTAAAAAGTTTTTATATCAAGGTCATTTTTAGTGGTTAATCAATCGTTTTCCAAATTTCAATTTTAGTGCTCATATATAATGGAGCTTGTGCTATGAAGCATATTAGATGTGTATTTTATAACCAACATTTTTTTGTGTCAAATCAGATATAAATACTAGTTCAGTTACTTTTGATCACTATTTCTACTTGCTATTATATTATACACAGTTAGGATCTTATGGATACTAACCCTCAGCAGCTGCCTTTTGATCTCATCAAAGTGGTTGATCCTATCAATTTGACTATTATTATTTTAGCGATCATATTTAATGTGGTCTTGGGATTTATTAACTTCAAGAGATGGCGGTCCTTTTCTAATGATCTACTACTGATCCAAGTTTGTAGTTATTCAGATATCACCTATACTACTTCCCTCCTTGCAATTCAAGTACTTAAGTTAATTAAAGGGCCTACCGTACTTATTGATCACCCAAAAGTATGTCAAGCTACAGGCATGATGGTGTTGGCAGCAGTAGGAACATCGCTTACCTGTGTGATGTTGATAGGATTACTTCGATACTTTGCGATTGTTAAAGGATTGTATTGGAAGACCAAGAAATGGAGTTTGCTTGTAGTGGGGGTGATATTACTATGGTTTCTCTTGGGAGGATTAGCTGTACACTTCAAAACATTCAAATTAATGAGCTCTGGAACCTATTGCTTTGTATCCTTTGACAACGAGAATGTATATGCGAAACTATTGAGTGTCTTCGCTTTCCTTTATATTGTATTCATGGATTTTGTATTTGTATTGAACTATATTATGATTACCAATCAATATATGCTATACTCCGAACATTTAATGAATGATTCACCTGAACTTACAGTTGTCATTCAGAAGAAAAAGATCAAATTCAAAATGCTCTTTCTCATTTTGGCTTATCAAATTGTACTCTTACCAAATGTAATTGTTGATTTTATCAGTATATTTGCTCCCGAGACCAGAACTCCCATAGTAGATGCCATTTGCAGTATTTGTATAAACTTAATCACTATAGTTAACCCAATCTGCATTATTACACTCCATGAAGATACTAAGAGAGAGTTATTAAGATTATTTAAGAGAGATAGATTATTCACCATCTCCAAAGATGATTCCATGCAACATCAATTATATGAAATATAAATTAATTTGTTTATAACTTAATAAAATCTTAATTAAATCTATATTTTATTTTCAACAATTATATGACTCATTTAGTTAATGCAGGTACTTAGAACTGAATCGAATAATTATCTGATTATCGAGTACTATAAGGTAATTATTATTATTATTGGGTTATCGTTAAAACCTTGATATTAAATAAACTTTAACATTTTTTAATAAGAATATGTCAAAGGACTAATTAATTAAATATTTATCATCTCTATACAATATCAATAAATGGATACATTTCTGTGAGTTTTTATTATTTTAAGGTGTGATTGCGATGAACTATATGATGAAAATGTGCATTAGTATTATATCTTAGCTAAGTTTGACATGTTTTGTATTATGTAAAATCGGCGTAAGGCAGTGATTAATTACGGTTGTGAAATAATCTTTATAATATTTTAAAAAATATTATTAAATTATCATTATGATTTCAGATACATTGCCAAAAAAAATATTAAAATTCAATGACTTGAATATTATAAAATAAAAATTTACCTAGCTATAAACTAGTTTTTATCATTATTAAAGAGTCTTTGTAGCTTAAAAATGGTAGTATAATGATCAAAGATAACGCCAGTATACAAGTTTAATAAATTGATTATTGGTTGATTCAATGTACATTGTTAGAGAACGTGGCAACTGTTGCATTGTACAATTTGATTCATGCTTGAATGCTTTTAACCAGCATTTATCAGGTCGACTTCATTGTTTTGAACAATACATATATAGTTAAAAGACTCTAAGACATTGTTACATAAATATATTTCTTCTCATGTAATATTTTTAGAGATATAAAAATATAACAAATATTAAAATCAAGTATAATTTCACTAGTTATAATTTATATTTTTAGTATTAAATCATATGAAATAATAAAATTTAATTTCAAAGATATTTGATATAGTTATCAAAAAGATTACTTTGCCAAATTTTACGCCTTTAGAATAAATAGGTAATTGTTATTTTTATCATGATATATTTTACTAATACTGCAAAAACAGTGTTATTTAAATTATTATTTACAAGTTGAAAAACTCAATTTTAGATAACTTGAAAAAATAAACTTTCATTAAATAAATAATATTATAAAATATATAATTTTTATTATTTTACTATATAATGATGGAACATTAAGCCATAATATATGAAATTTTAAGTATAAGTATTCAAAATATTAAAATTGAGAATTATTTTAAAATAACTCTTACCATAAGCCGTATTAACTAAAACTAAC
Organism: Conidiobolus incongruus B7586; assembly: GCA_000697335.1. NCBI lineage: Eukaryota > Fungi > Entomophthoromycota > Entomophthoromycetes > Entomophthorales > Conidiobolaceae > Conidiobolus > Conidiobolus incongruus. Next base: position 8,215 of record JNEM01016631.1, read on the forward strand.
TATATTAAATTAAAGCCACTTGCAAAAGATGATTTTAATAGTCTCATTCAAGTTAATCTAAGTTAAATATGTATAAATTTACTTTTTTTCCTTAATCTCTGAATTATATAAATAAATTTTGTTAAAAATGATATATGAAAAATTATTTCATCCATTATTGGTTTAAAATGATCAAATATTAGTACAGAAATTAATAAATAGCCAAATTTTAAAATCAAAATTAAATATACTATAATATTTAATGTATATTGTATAAGCATAGATAAATAAATAATATTAAATTACTACTCTATTATTAATAAGTTTTTACCATATTTTTGGCCACTTTCTGATACCTAAAAAACAGTTCTTTTTATTAAAGATTTAAATTTATTATTTTATAAACTATTATCTTCATCTACAAAGAGTTTCTTTTTTATGAGTAAATTTTTTAATTGCATAAACAATTATAATTAAATAAGTTATAATCAGGTTTATATACTAGATATGGTATTTTTTTATAATTTTTCTTATATAAAAGTTTTTTATAACTTAAGTTTTAAAAGTATTATAATATATAAAGTAATAGGTATTTGTAATTTAATATACAAATATTAATCAAAAATTATTTTTTAATAAAAATATAAAATATATTATTTATTGATTTACCTTTAAGTAATAAATAAAAAAATTATATATTATTATAATTTATTATAATAATTAACATTTATTTATAAATAAAATACTTACTCATTAAAGTCTATAAAATTAATTATTTTAAACTAACCTAATATTTTATTTTATTTATTAATAAAAAATTATACAACAAAATTCAAAATTCATTTATTATATAATTAGGAAATAATATATTATTATTAATTATCCATAAACCTCTGTATTATATTATATGTTTTGTTTTGCTATTGTTTAATATAAATATATTATTCAAAACTTCAAAAAACAAGGCCTAACTATTAAATATATATTTTATTATTATTAATTAAACCCTTAATACATAAGGATCAAGTTATTATATTTTCCTAAAATATTAAGAGATCAGTTTCCTCTACCCTTGACAATTGTTATTCACTTATATATTATAATAATTCAATATAAAAACCTTGGTTCTCAGTTAATTTTTGATAGGTTTTATTTCATTATAATTATTTTAGCTTTTTTCTAAATTTTGTATTAAGTCATATGCTATATATTAATATATTTTATTAAAAGATTAGATGTTTGATTATTTTTGTTTTATTTTATTATATGTTGATTTTTAATTTCTTAAATAATTTATACTTTAGAAGTTATTTAAGTTATATAAATTGATTAAGCTAATAAATATAATTTTTTTGATTATTATTAATTATATAATTTTTTAAGATTTAAGATTATCTTTATCAATATTATAATCTTATTAATTATCCCTAATATAATAATATTAAATAATTTATTTTAATATTTAAATTAACTCATTGATATATTACTAATATTACTATTAATTAAAATTTTCCTCTGTCTTATTTTGGTTTTAATGTCTAATTCTGTTATAACTAACTAATTTAAATTCAAAACCTAATACATATATATGAAATTAATATCAAATTATATTGATAATTATTAATTAAATAAAAAAGTTGTTTTAATACATATTTTATTTAATTAATAATCAAAAAATAATAGTAAAAAATTAATCTTTTTAAATTTCCAAAATTTAATAAGTTTTTATTTTAGCCATGAAATTAATTATAATGTAATTAATGCTAATTATGAAAAAAATATCTTTATAAATTATTTATAAATTTTTTTAAAAACCTTATCGTTGAGTTTTTATAATAATAAAATAAAAAACTTTTGATAAGCAATAAATAACTTAAATATAATTTAAATAATCAATAGACCTTGAAATATAATAATATATTTAAAAAATATTATATGTTAATATAATTATTATTTTAAACTATACATTCTCTTATATATTTTGTATATAATTACTTTGACACTAATAATATATTTGAAATATCTGAAATTACAAAATTCCTATTCTATCAGTACAAAAATATATGCAACATATCAAATCATTGAAATATTTTCATATATTACGAACCTAATTATATTCTCCATGCATACTAAACAATGTCGTTCAAAAACAGATAAATGATATTTTATAAACAAATTAAAACTTTAGATCTTATAGAAAAGCCATAAATTAGAATAACCAATATACTAAACAATAGGGTATAAATATAGTTGTATAGATTTGTATTTTGAAATATCAACCAAAATCCTTATATATTGAGCAAAAATATAATAAATATCAATCAAACCTTTGAAATTTTATATTATGTAAAAATGAGAAAAAAAATAATGTCCATTATTAACGTTATAATGGGTGAATGTTTAAATGTGATATGATACTGTTAATTATTAAAACTATATTTGCCTTTATATTCAATTTTTTATATATTTTACATAAAGCTAATGAGAACTGGTTTTATAATTATCAAATATTTTGTTTGAATTGGATTAGCTTTTAAAACTTGTTAAAGAGGGATATAATTTAAAATAAATGATATTATAAATATTATATAATGATGCTGAAAGTTAAAGAATAGAATAGTTGTAAAATTTGATAACCTGTATACATCATATTAAATAATTTAAGGAAATAATTTTATTAATTTGAGTAAAATAAAATATAAAATATTAATACAAAAATTTATTCAAAAATTATTAATCAAATGTAACTATATAAATATATATTATAAATAAGAAATGCTAATTATATTTAGCACTTTGGTTAGTAAATTCGGGAGTTCTAACCTCTTCCAATGATTTGTCAATGCCCTTCTCTTTCAACACTTGACTGAGACAGAATTGATATTTTTTAAATAATTCTTCACAGGGTACTTTGGCTTTGTTGGTTCCTTTCAAAAACTCATTGGTGTACCATTCTTGAAAACATGTATCGTATTCTTTTTTAAGAGGTGTACATTCTTTGCCTATGCTCTCCATTATAGTTTGAGTTTAATGTGAATTAAAGTAGTGTTTTTATATTTTAATAGTTGTTCCGGAGTGCAGATTAAATTTAATATAATATAATATAATTTTTGATTTATGGGATCAATTAAAGATTAAAGTTGTAATTTTAACAAAAGCAAAATCGAGTTGATATTGATGATGAGGGTTTTTAACAATATAACAATATATTTTTATATTCAAATATTAATAAACTAGAATATAAAATATTCATCTTAATATTGTTAATAATATTTGTGATTTGAAAATTAATATTTAATCAAGGAACTTAAAAACTGATTGTAAATTGAAGTTAAAATTGAAAAGTACTAACTCAAAAGTTTTGTCAAGTACGTTAATCAAATTACAATATATCAACTCATCAAAAGCAAATAATAATATATTTGTTAATGGTATTGATATATGGATTATTTGTTTTCAAATATCTTTTATTTAAAAATAAATGTAGACAAATTTTTGGCTCGCAACCTCATTAAGTCAGAAACGATTCCTAAAATGTCGTCAATCTAGTGTACGAAGAAAGACTTATGTCGATCTGGCAGTAATATTTTCTATGGAGAATAGAAATTTACCGTGGCTGTACTCATTAGTTTTTGATCGAATTTTAAAAATATCAAATTCAATTCTATTTTTATACTAAAATTTTGCCAATTATTCTTTTTTGTATTTATGGGATTGTAATTGGGGAAAATTTTTGATTTCATTTTTTGAATGGGTAAAAGTTAAAGGGTAAATTTTAAAATTAGAAAATTTGGTGTAGATTTAATATTAATATTAGTTAATAATTAATAATAAATATATCTTCATATTAAATATATATTAGGGGAATCATATAAGAAATATTTTCTTATTCATTTTTTATTTAAAATAATAATTAAAAATTAGATTTGATCAAATTTTAAATACAAAATAATATATTACTGAATTTAAGGAATGTTAAAATTTAATTAAATTTAAGTTATTTAAATAAAAGTTATTAAATATTTTCATAGTGAAAGGGATAATGTAGCCCCTTGTCCCAAGAACTGGTGATATTCTAGAAAATCCACTTTATAAGCTATAGTTTAGTGAGTTTGAAATATTTAAACCATCTGACTTTTTTAAATAAACCCTTTCTTCTATTTCTATTAACTTTAACTTTACTCTTTCTTTATCTTTTACTTACCTTTTTGGCTCTTTTGCTTAATATTTCTTATCCTTTTACAGGATTCCCCCTAATGGGGCAAGTTTAAACCCCAACAATAGTATCATAACCTATATCAGCTTAAAAATTGAAATTTCACAATATTATAATGATTTAATTGTAAGTGCTATTTGAATAACATTGATTATAACAATAATAATAATAATTATCTTATTCTAACATAAATTAACAATATAGTTGTTTGTATATATTGTTATCAGATTCAATAAAAGATTCATAAAATTCTAAGAAAAGCAATTTAAATCAGAGGTTTTAATGTGTTTTCAATTGTAATCAGTTGAAATATAAATTGAAAGTAAAAAATAATACTAAATTTGCATAACGATATGAATTTGAATACTCAAAGAAAAAAAATATTATAATGGTATTTATTAGTTAATATAATATATTAGTAAAATCAGTAATAAATAAATAAATGATTATCTAATATTATACTTGATAATATATATTTCTTGAAATATATTAAATTATTCACCCTTGTAAACGGGACGACGCTTTTCTTTGAATGCAGCCAAACCTAATTGAAATCATTAATATTAAAATATAATGAAATTGATATTGAGTCTTACCTTCTAATCTATCCTTAGTCTTTAAGATAGGAGCATAGCATAATTGTTCAATTTCTAACCCAGATTCCCTAAAAAATTGTTAATATTCCGAAATTGATATAATTAAAATAACAAATACTTGTCAACTTGAATTCCTCTGTCAATAGCAATCTTGGCCATTCTAATAGCTAATGGACCTATTATAATCAAAATTAATTACATTGTCGATGAATGATATAATTTATAATAAATACCTTTGGGTAAAATTTCTCTAGCCAAGTTAAGGGCTCTGTCATAACTTGAAGCTTCTTTTACAGCATGATTCACTAATCCTATTTACAAAATTGAAATTAGATCATATTGATTTGCAAAAATCATGAAAACTTGCCAATTTCGCGAGCTTGTTCGTTAGTTAAGACACGGGCTGTGAAGATTAATTCTTTGGCGATGCCAACACCAACGAGACGTGATAATCTTTGAGTACCTCCAGCACTAAATATTTATTAGATCAGTTTAAAACTTGAATGGTATTATTCGGTTTTAGTTACCCAGGGATAATGGCCAATTGGGTTTCGGGGAGCCCAACTTTAGCACCAGAGCCAGCTACACGCATATCACAAGAGAGTGCCATTTCCAATCCACCACCTAAAGCGGCGCCGTCAACACTAGCGATAGTAGGTTGAGGTAAAGTCTAATATTTATTTTCATACCATCCTATATTGTATTAATGATTTCAAGTTACCTCAAGCTGGCAGAAAGCTTGTCTCAAAGAGTGCAAAAATTTTGTGACTTCAACTTGTGACATACCAGCACGTTCCTATAGCACATTAACACATAACCAAAATTATTTTACTTGAAAATCATTAACTTACTTTCAAGTCAGCACCAGCACAGAAAACTTTATCAACTAAACTCCTTAAGATAAGGACTCTCACTTCGCTAATAGACTATTAGAAGCTATTTTATGTCAATGATCTTTATCATTACCTATCGAAATGAACATCTTCCAAAGCTTGACGGAATTCGGATAAGAATTGGATAGAGATGGCATTTTTTGCAGCTGGTCTGTTCATATTAAGAACAGCAATACCTTTACAAATTATCAACTTTATTTTAATAACAATTATATTTTATGAATTTACCTTTATCTTCACCAGTCAACTTTTCCAAATAGCATAATTTGTCATTGGCTTGTTTAGTACTCAACCAACGATTAAAATTGAATAGAGTAGAATTATTTTGTTTTAATAACTGTTTGTTGACTCTCACTACACTGGTGCGTAATAATAGCATGATCTTTAAAACTTAAAATCAAAATTCGAAATTCAACTTCGTCACCATTTTATAATGAACCTCATTATCAGGTGACAATATGAATTTAAATGTGAAAATTGAGACTGTTAGAAAAATAAATTCAAATTGAATAATTCAGTTTGAAAAATAATAATATTATTGAAATATATATCTATTAAGTATCAGCTCATTTTAGGAAATATATTAAAAATATTGGTATGTTATAGAAATTAGGCATATATACACCAATTAGTACTGAAATGGATATTAATCATATAGGTTCATCATTCGTTTCTAATTAATTGTTATGTTAATTATATTGGTATATATATGATATTTTAAACTTTTATATAAACTGTTTTTAGATAGTTTTAACTTTACAATATTAGAAGTTATTTCAAATAATAAAATAATTTGATATAAGATTTCAATTAATTTTCAAAAATATTACCAAATTAGGAAATATTCAGAAGAATTACAAGATAACAACATTTAAAAAATTGATAAATAACAATTCATTAATATACTATTAAGGATTTTCAATACTCATTAATTGAAAGATTGGTATTTTAGTGAATTAATAAAATTTGAAATATATAGTAATCAAGATTTTATTAATAATGATCTTTATAAATTCAATCAATTGATAGTATAATATGTACTGTGTCTACTAAAAATTATAAGAATATAAAGCAATTAAAATTTAATCCTAATAACAGGTTGATAAACACATAATAAAAACTAAGGGTATCATAAATCTGATAAATGCAGATAGATTTATATAAGACTAAAGTTTGTGGGGAATAATCGATTAACTAACACCAATTTATTGATAAATACCAATTAAGTAAAAAATAATTCTAATTTCAGTTCATAAAACTCATAATAAATTATCTGTCATAAACATAATTCTAAATGACATAATAATTATTACTCTTTTGCATTTTGAATTGGTCATTCTTTTCTCTAACTATTGTTGATTAGCATTAATTTGAATTTAATAATAAAATAATAGTTTATATTAATATTATTACTTAAATTGTATTTGAAGATGCCTTCTTCAGCTATTGAATTAGCTAATTATCATTTAAATTTGTTGGAGAGTCAAGATCCTGAAGAACAGTTAAAAGCTTTGAGACTTATAAAAAACCAAATTATTGGAAACCCTACTAATAAAGCTATTTATACTAACCTTAACGTTATTGAAAGGTATTGTAATAATATTAAATTTAGAGAATTATTCTAATTTAATTTAGGATTTTATTAACTTTAAAACCTTCTAATAATGCTAATCCTACCATTCAAGTTCAAACGGCTGTGGTTTTGGGTAGTTTAGCATATGGTAATTTTAATACTAGATTATCATTAATTTTTTTAAAAAAATATAATATTAAAAAAAATTTATTAAATAGGATCTAAAGATATTGTCAACCAATTATTAAATTCAGGAGCTACCAGTATTTTACTAGAGTGTATTAATTTAAAAAAGTTGCCATATCCATTGGTAGAAGCTTCTGCTAGAGCGTTAAAATCAATTTTTTCTTGTCCCGAATCCCCAAGAGGAGAAATTTTTAAAGTAAGTTGTTATTATTAACTAATGATTATTAATTTTTAATTAAAGTATTAATAATTGTATTTAGGAAAATCACCTAAATAGCTTACTTTATTTATTGGCTCCTCCCGATATTTCTTGCTCAGCCGATACGAATCATTCATCCAATATTAATTTAGCCCAGTTAGCCGCTCTTATTTTGGGCAAGTGTGCTGATACTCCTCAACGTCAGAATAAACTTATAGACTTTG